>CM064524.1:20036201-20331201 GCA_032716605.1 Paralithodes platypus
TTTATGTTAGCCATGTGATACAACTTAATTCCTGTAAAAGTCCCACAAAAATGTTATGTTTGAATATGAATAAAATGAATATGCCTATGTAACTCGACAAAAAATATGTTAGCAAGATAGAACACAAGTGTTATTGCCTGAAAATAAAACAAAATTTGATGTTACGGCAGGTATGACAACAGTTAAAGCCTGAAAATCACAAACTGGATTTCGAAATTTGTTACAAAATTTACTGGAAAAAAAAAAAATGGGAGAGGGTTAATGTAGCCTAGTGAGAAACCACTGGAGAAACAGTATACAGTACAGTAACAACAAGTATTTGTTTAGCAATATGGTACAATCCAAATTCCTTAAAATCCCAAAAAGAATATGTTAATCACAAAAAGAATATTATGTGCCTGTAAAATCACAAAAAATATGTTAGCAATAGAACAAGCATGCCTCTGAAACATAACAACAAAAATTTGATGTTAGCAGTCATGAACACAGTTAACCGCTGAAAATTTTCAAATGGACTAGTATTTGTGAAAAAAATTTACAACCGGAAACAAGGTGGGAGAGGGTATTAATTTTAGCCTAAGTGATAGAAACTGGAAAGCAGTATAACCAGTACAGTAGGCAAAAAATAGTGTAGTTGAGCAAATTATGGTACAAGTTAATGCCGTGTAAATCAAAAAAAACTATATGTTGAAATCACAAAGAAGAATATGTTACAATAGAACCCAATTTTATGCCTGAAAATAAAACTAAAATTATGTTAGCAGTATGACACAGTTAGGCTAAAGCCTGTATATTAGTTTATACAGTGGTCGACACAATAATAATAATAATGGAGTTAGTAAAACAAGTCAAGAACCCTTTCCGTTGAGTTAGAATTAATTCTTTATCAAAATATCTGATCTCTATTAGTTCTTGTGAATAATCCAATACTATACGTTACTCAGTCATGTAATTCTTTTCCACACCAATCTAGGAATTCAGAGTTTATATTCCTTTATCGATTCTCCCTTACTATTTTGCCTTTTAGTAGTTCCGCGTCCTTTTAGGAATTTGTTAATTTATTCAACATTCCTTTCATGCCAGGTTTGGTATTTCATAAGTGCAACTTCGTCGTGTACGCCCAGTCGAGATAGTTACTTGTTAAAGTTATTTTCTCACGCTCGTTCATCTGCGTTACTTAATTAGTTGGTTAACTTATCCCAATATATATTAAATAATATTTTATCTATTCCGATTCAGTCACTATATTTATTGTGAATCTGAGTTCCACAACCTGTGTGATTTGACCTCATCTATGATCGAATATTATTTTTTCGTGTCTCGTGTGAGAGATTATTCGCCAGACACTCTTAGATAGTTAAATTCAGATTTAACTTGTCTTTCTCCC
Source organism: Paralithodes platypus (assembly GCA_032716605.1). Classification (NCBI taxonomy): domain Eukaryota; kingdom Metazoa; phylum Arthropoda; class Malacostraca; order Decapoda; family Lithodidae; genus Paralithodes; species Paralithodes platypus. Next base: position 20,037,589 of record CM064524.1, read on the forward strand.
TAGAACAACATAAACTGCCTATCCTTAGTCCCTGATTTAATATCTCATTAAAACAAATTGTTATTTCCGGTGACCGCAGTCCACCTGAGCTATACCCCTCAGGGCGGCCTCTTTGATCTCTCACCTGAGCGCGGCCTGGCTTCCTACTCTTTGCCACCCATTCACCGCGCGCAGTGAACGATAAGTTTCACAGTCTCTAGCATCATTGTCAGAATACTTTACGTTAGACGCTTGACTCACATAGGTATTATTATCAATGATTCTTATCCTGTGTCATAGACTACAGTAGATCTGGACTGGACACCAACATGGAACTTTGCAGAAGGAACCCAAAAATAGGAGAACGAACCCCCCAACTTCGACCTTGAAATTGCGGAAATATCACATTTTCGCGGTTTCGAGGTTCGAACTTGGGGGGTTCGTTTTCCGATGTTGGGTCCCTTACTGCAAAGTTCCATTTTCGTGTCCAGTCCAGATCTACTGTAGTCTATGCCTGTATATATATGTATCTGTTGTGCTATGCGTATTTTTCATTCCTGTACTTCTGTGTAAGTGACTAGAAACTCATTCGAGAGCCACCTTGATTAACTCTCACCACCCACTATTCATTACTTACTCTCTATTTTGATATGATAGTCGAGTATAGTATCTGTACAATCTTACTGTATGTCTGTAAATAAATAAGAGTGTAATTACCTTGTGATTTTATTGTGTTTCTTGTTGCCTGATTGAGTATATAATTATTAATATCTACTGCACTCGATGTGTCCCTGTTGAGCAATATTCAAAATCTAAATATCCGAAACCCAGATTAATAATAGATAATACTGAAGCTGTTGTATTACAACCCGGTATAACAATATATATATATATATATGTTATGCCCTGATTTTATTCAGGATTAACGATTGCGTAGGTGAGTTCTGCAAGACTGGAATATCCGGTTTCATGTACACTCGGCCGCAATTCCGCGTGGGCCACCTATAGTCCTACAGACCTAAACAGGCGGTTATGGGCGCGGTCACCTACCCTTACACTGGTGCCGGTTGTCCTTTTGACCCTTTCCGTACGATAACCTTTCCAAATTACTCTCGCTATATCTTTCTCCCTCCCTCCACCTCCCCCTGTTCAAGGTACAGTCGCGCTAATAAGAGATGTCTCGGCACCATATATGTTTTGATCAATAATTAGTATCAGCAATATCTAAGCTTCATTTCTTCATATCGAGTAAAATATACAAACATGTTCCTACACTTACCCACCCTATTCAACATCTGACAGATATTAATACAGCACAGAGCAAGCCAAACGTAATGCCATCTGGGACATGACTTATTAGCGCGATCGTACATTGACCTTGCCCTGTGTATGAGTGAGAATGGGAACGCACTTATCACCGTATTACTGTGTAGACCACATGAATGCATACATTATTATTATTGTTATAATAAATTATATTACTATTTATACAGCTCTCTCTCTCTCTCTTATATATATATATATATATATATATATATATATATATATATATATATATATATATATATATATATATATATATATGTAAATATACCATATATATATTACCATTTTATATTTTGACTTTGTTTCCACACCACCCAAGAGGTAAAAGTTTTGGCGCGTTTTTTTTAAAGAGGTTCCCCTGGAGGCCTACTCCTCTATATTATGCTTTTCAAAGGTACACAATGTTATTCAGAATCCTCATCAGAAGATGTGAGAGTAATGATGAAAGAATCTATGAATTTATCAATTCATTGAATCCATCAAAAAATCTGTAATGGGTGTTGTGCGTTGTCGTTTCTTGGGTGACATAAATTTGGGCGATTTATTGTTTTCTTCATTAATTCTTGCTTCTTTCGTTATTCTTGAAATTGTTCTTTCACCCAGTTTTGTGGCTGCAGCTGTCCGGGAAGTAGCTTTTGTTACGGCAATAAAATGGCATCCAAGCTCCTTCTCTTTCTGGAAGTATTGGTGAACGTTATAGGCCATCTCTTTTACCTGACTATGCAAGTGTGTGGGGCGATTTGGAGAGGCTTCCATTGTGGATGGTGGCAAAGTCAGGAATGAACTGATTTAGTTTAGACGTGACGTCTATCGTCATGTTTTTTTTATAGTTTAAAGGGATAATCTGAGAGGGAGTTTTTTGCCCAGAAACCTGACAACGTCGCAGTAGCTACGTTGCCAAGTTGGGTACAATGTCCATTGTATTTACTAATAACAAGCGAATTAATTATAAAACTAAGCTTTTTTGTACATGTAGAAATTGCCTGAGCATTTCAAACCGACTTAAGGTACTTAATACCGAAAATAATATATTTTTGTTGTAAATAATTATACATATGGCACCAATGTAAAGGGAGTAACCGCAGGTAGGACCGCCTGTTAAGATCTGTTGGACTATAGTCATAGGGTTTGGGTAAATCCGTTGTGTAGTTTGTTCGCTCTGAGTAGAGGACCCTCCCATTGACCCTGTGACCATTGTTTCCTGAGCAAGGTTTTAAGGTGGTTTTTAGATGATTGGGGGATACTAAAGAAAATAAGCCCCCGTGCACCTCCTAAAAGTGCGGGCAAACTCCACCAGAGGGCGAAATCCAAGATGGCCACCACGAGTGATATTTCGCATAGTTTCTGCTACATAATAGCTATTAGTGTGATCTTGGTGTCTAAATGTAGGTATTTTGGCTCAAGGAATTAATTTAAGACAACAAATTATGGATTTAACCAATAATTTTCATGATAGGAGACTTTTTGTGGACAATATAACCAAATTTCAAGATGGCGGCCACGAAAATAAATATTTGTCATATCTTCACTTACAGAATAGCTATTAATGTGATCTTGGTGTCAAAATGTACATATTTGGGGTCAAGGAATTCATTTAAGACAACAAATTAAGGATTCTAGCAATAACAAGAAGTCGAGAGATTATTGATCTGATGCACAACTTTTCTCTGGGAATTAGCTACAAAGATGTTCTCCATCTCTATGATGCATGGACAAAATTTGATATAGAAACAAACAGAACCTGTCCAGAAGAACTAGCCATAGGCATGCCTGGTACAGCAGTAATGGACAATGCTGACTTCAGAGATGACACACTCACTGGAGCAAACACGTCACACAGAACAAATGTTATGTTTGTCCAACCACAGGATTTTACTAATGATATGGTTGATTCTCGTCCACCACTGAGCATTCCATCAATCAAATCTATGAGTGACCTATGTGCTGCTGAACACACTATACGTCCCTACAAAACTGATCAACGTGGTACACCGTGTATTAGGCCTGATGTCAGTATAGATGCACCTTGCAACACTGAGATCCATCGCAAGAGAAATGTTATACATGTCCTGACACGTCTCGATGAAGATATGAAGCAGAGGCCAACTACTGAACAAACTGTAGGTGCATTTGCGGGATTCCAAGCAACAGTACAACCTTCAGTAGTGAAGAGCAATCCTTACTACTTTCTGACATTTCCAAACCCACCAAACAAATCTGTGGTGCATGAAGTGATGGCAAGGATGGTAGAGGCTGCCACATCCAAGAATATGCCATTCATCCAGCTTGTAGGAGATCAAGCTGTCTACGCACTGATCGTTCAGATAAGATATGAACATCCAGATGCATTCAACATCATCTTACCTTGTATGGGTCCTTTCCATATTCATTGTTCTTTCATCAGTGCCATCAACAAACGCTTCCATGGATCTGGATTGTCTGACATCCTAGTCACGTCAGGTGTGATCGCAGATGGTTCTGTCGACCAGGCTTTACAAGGAAAACACTACAAAAGAGGCATACGATGTCTCCGTCTGTCGTATGAAACATTCCTCAGAAGACTCATACAGCATAGTCTGAACCATGTGCATCCATACCAGAAAATGTCACACAACGACTACAGATTCTACAGGACCAATCATCAACTCCACAGGAACGTCAAGAAAGCTACTGCCAACTCGAAGCCCACCCAAGCATCCTCAATGTCTTATCCAAAGAATTTGAAAGAATAGCATTTTCAAGCACCCCAATGGCAAAGTACTGGATGTCATTTCTAGAAATGGTCGAGATCCTGATGATGAACCTGCATGCACTGAGAACACAGAACTGGAAGGAGTTCACAGGATCCCTCCGCCTGATGTTGCCATGGATGCAAATCTATGACAATGACAAATATGGGAGATGGATGGTAGAGTATTGGCTGGAGGTGAGCAATCTTCCAGAAGAAAGAGCAGTGTACATGAGAGAGGGGTTGTTTGCCCAGTCAATCACCGGCAACCCATACTCATGTTTACCGCTGGACCTATGGATCGAGATGACCATGAACAAAGGATCAAAGATGAAGGCTGGCTGGCTGAAAATCTTGAAAAATTAGAAAATGTTGCTCACTGACTCCAAGAATGTTAACTCTGTCAACTTAGTCAGATCATCTCTTCACACAATGACGCAGAGTAACTCATCTAAACAGCAACACAGCGAGAACACCAAAACGCGTCTGAAGTTGGATGAGCAGGCTGTGCAGAATATGGACAGCTGCATCACCGAGTTTGGGTGTGATCCATTCGACCCGAGAGAATCTCAATCTTCGAACATTACAATTTGGAGTTTTGGCATCCAATGCTCTGGTAGAAGATTTTGAATCGGCTCATCAGGCTGGAGAAGATCTCTTCAAGGTGTTCTGTAACGACTGAATGCTCAGTAACAATGTACTATTCTATTCTACTGTGCACAGGAACTCCAGACATAACTTCAGCAACCCTCCACCTGTCCGAAGTAACAACATCAATGACAAGGTTACCAAATCAGAAGCAATGGAGAACAGGGCAATGGCATCTGTCATATCTCTGGCGGAAGAACACGAAGAGAAATTCAATCTCATCGACGTAATGGAATATCGTGTAACAGATGAATGTTTGCCCATATTCAACATCAATGGCACGATGAGGAAGACGCAGAAGTCAAAACTTGTGGACAAACTGAACATGAAGACCATAATCCCTGTGGAGTATACTGCATTAGTCGACATGGGATTCATCTGACGCCTGTCAACTCCATCAACCGAAGATCATGAATGAACAGATGGCACTTCATTTACATGGCGAGGTTATGCATCAAAGATGTTCTCTATCATTACGACCAGACACAAACAAGCCTCCGCAATTGTACTGATTAATGACCGATATGACTTGCCTTATACCATCAAGGACAGTGAAAGAAATCTTCGTTCCAGTAATCCACAAGGGTTAAGAATGTATTCATCCGACCATCTGACAAATTCCCAGCTAGTAGATTGTTCCAGGAGTTTTCTATGCAGTTCTGCCAACAAGCAATGCCTTCAAGTATTTCTTCAAGATGAGTTCCACCGGCTTTGTCAGGAATATCCTACTGTTCAGTTTGTCTACTCGGTCGGTCCCAAGTGCTGGAGCTTATCTACAGGAGAAAGAATAAGAAATTTTGAATGTGAACACATTGAAGCAGACACAATCATCTTTTTCATATATTCTCGAATTCGGAATCTGGCCTGCAGTCCGATGTCGTCATTGATGCTGAAGATACTGATGTCTTAGTGTTGTCTGCGTATGTTGCTCATTCAGTCGATGGAGTATTGGCTATCAAACGGAAGCATAATATAATAAATTGTAAGGAACTATGCTCCAAAGATGTTGCAGAGAATATAGTCCCGCTGCACATCCACAGTGGATCAGACACTACAACGGCTTTCTTCGGGCATGGTAAAGCAACAGTTTTTACCAAAGGTACCTCGGATGATCATGCACGTGCTCTATTACAGTCTGTTGGGAAATCACTGCCAGTCTCACAGGATGTTTTGGATAACATGGAAATCTTCACCATTAGATACATCTACAATGACAAAGTAAGCAAGTCTCTGGGTGATGCGAGAGCTCGTAAGTGGAATCAAAAGAAGAGAAAGTCAACTCTGAGGCTGCCACCAGATACGGATTCACACAACTTGAAAGTAATGAGAGGGAACTATCAAACATATATGCTCCTACACTACGATCAAGTGGAACCTGCTCCATCTCCGCTCGTTCATGGATGGACCCTAGAAAATGGTAAATGTCTCCCCGTCCGACACACCAAGCCAGCCCTACCCAAAAGACTCAAAGAAGCCATGCAAAGTCAAAATTTAGCATCAGGAGATTCTGATTCAGAGTGTAGTGACACAGATGAAGAAGACAATGGTATAGAGGATGACATGTAATAAGACACGGGAAATTAACTCTAGAACAAATATTGACACAATAGCGTGAATGATTTCAATTCTGTTTGGTAAAAAGTTAAAAGTTAGATGTACATAAAATCTGAATCTGAACATGTAGCTTGTGATTTTGTCTTAGTGAATTGGAAGAAATATTCCATGTTTGAAATAACCGAAAATAAATATGTCATATTTTCCGTAAAGATTTTTTATTCCAAAATCTCCTATCATGAAATTTTTTGGTTAAATAATTAATCTGCCATCTTAAATGGATTCCTTGACCCCAAATATGTACATTTTGACACCAAGATCACATTAATAGCTATTCTGTAAGTGAAGATATGACAAATCTTTATTTCCGTGGCTGCCATCTTGAATTTTGGTTATATTGTCCACAAAAAGTCTCCTATCATGATAATTATTGGTTAAATCCATAATTTGTTGTCTTAAATTAATTTCTTGAGCCAAAATACCTACATATAGACACCAAGATCACACTAATAGCTATTATGTAGCAGAAACTATGCGAAATATCACTCTCGTGGCGGCCATCTTGGATTTCGCCCTCTGGTGGAGTTTGCCCACACTTTTGGGAGGTGCACGGGGGCTTATTTTCTTTAGTATCCCCCAATCATCTAAAAACCACCTTCCAACCTTGCTCAGGAAACAATGGTCACGGGGTTAATGGGAGGGTCCTCTACTCTATAACATTCAGTGACGAATGTTAAACTTATTTACTTCTACTTGTTCATACAATAATGTTCCCGAAACTAATTCGTAATGAACAGTAGATTCCCTCTTTCAGTAACTGAAACGTCTCTCTCTCTCTCTTTCTCTAGGTTATAAGAGGTATACAGAATGTTGAAAGTAACACTATTATATATATCCATTTACACCTTTAATGAATCACATTATGAAATTTATTCAGCAATATGATGAGAACTTGAGAAGAATATATTTTGAAGTAGCCCCACGAAGTAACATTATACTGACGCGGCCATATATAATTATCCACCTTCCTCTCCCTCTCCGAGCTCGGAATTTGTTCTATCCTCTAGTCTATTTTTTCCCAGCTGAGGGTAAATTGTCATGTTTCTATCTTTGTTACTCGGCTATAAGGTAGATTTTGTAGCGAAAGATGATGTTTATTCTGAAAACTTGGCATTAATATGACACACAGCCATAGTAATTTCATATATTTCCATTAAGTATCGAGAAATCAGCTAATAAGAGATTCAATTTACGATCAGCTGGAACAAATAGAGTATAGTTGTCACTAAGGGATGGAGGGACGTAAGGGTGGCGAGGTGACTAACAAGGTGGGTGGAGGTGGAGGAGTTGTGGTGGGATTGTTTAGACTGGTGGATGAATGTATAATAACTAAATTTAGGATATTTCCGTGTGTGTGTGTGTGTGTGCGTGCGTGTGTGTGCTTCAAGAGCGATCGGGACACGAATGCATAGAGGTTTTGTGTTCGTGGACGGGTGGAAATTTATATAGCTAAATTTATGTATGTACTATATATTGTATCTCTTTTTATACTGGCATGGCCTTACTTACTCTCTACTTTGTATTAGTTTTGCACACATTTTCAGCATATTTCACTAATTGGCTTAAATATAGTTATGTTTATATGAATGATGCATTAGGATCCCTTTGGACGATCCCCTGTTCGCTTGTTTATGCTTCCTCTTACAACTTCGGTTAATCATTGCACACAAAATTCTTGATGTCATATCATATTTCGTGAACTCGCTAATCTGATTTATCTATCTATCTGTCTATCTATATATCCATCTATTGCCAGACAACCTTATCTCGCGAGAGGAGGTGGACGTGAAAGTATCACCTTCATAAGTTTCTATATGCCGAGGTAACTCATTCGATTATCTAGCTTTTTTTCAATTAATTTCAAAACAAATGTGTAGCTTGATCATACAAGATTATTGCGCAATGCAATATAACAATGACAAATATTAATTGTCCTGTTGATAAACATTATGTTTGCGGTAATATGAACAATTGATAAAGGTATACTCAATTAACTTCAGTAATTATATTTATTTAATTGATATTTATTAGACAGTCATAGTAAAGTAAATAGATCAAGGAAATAACGTGTTGGGGAAAACATGGATTGCAATTCTCGAGGGTAATTTACTCTAGGTAAATATTTCCCCCTGTATCACATTATCTTATATTATCAGACTTGGCAATATGTAACAAACCACATGCAAAGAGTATAACATATCAGTATAAATAACTATATGTGTGGAATAATATTATCTGTGTATACCCTGGTCTATTTGTGATATCTAATAACCTGAGTTTACATGTAGTTACTAATAGTCTCACTGTTACCAAGGTAATGCACACATTATTTTTCAATACCATATTTACTACATAAATCGATTAACACAGTGCTACTTCTCTCTCTCTCTCTCTCTCTCTCTGAGAAACCAGACTTGGCTCTTCCGTGATACCAACAGATTTGTCATATACTTTAGTAATTATTTTATTTATTGTTTCTAGGTTAGCACACATCAATTATTAGCATTCGTCTATAGAGAAAGTTAATCAGAAAGAATGAGATTGGTATACTATAGCTGAATAGTTAAGGGCATAGAATTTACCCTGATAAATGTTGATAAGCCTGTCGAGTAGAAAGTGTGTATTTTCAGCAGAAGTTTTGGTAAGGAGCTCTTTATGAAGATCCATACTAATTTCAACCTAATGTCAGAGAGCAATAAAGGTGAAACGAGACTCAAACTATCCATTTGGGGGAGGGAAGGGGTAGTTTACCCTGATGCACAGGAAAATCGACTTTAAATCGCCATAAACAGAGAGAAATTTTGTATCTAAGTTTAAACACTGTTGCCAGCTACTCTAAATATACTGATATTCCTGAGGGAAATGCTTTATCAACAAATTTGCCTCGATGTAAATTAATTGTTAAATATATAAATCAGACATGCCATACCTCTACCATTTGGCTTAATGTATCAATGTGATCATATGCAATGTTTTATTTTTTTCTGGCCACAGGTAATTTAGAATCTTGATAATGATATTACCAATCTTAATGAATCCTGATCAATGTAATCAATATGATAATATCCCACCGACTCAGTATTAACTGTGACTCTCATGCTTGAGGTAAGTCATCCACAGATCGACATATTTTGACACTACAAAGGTAACTCATCTAATTAATAATAGTTTACTACTTCTGTTAATCTAATTTGTCGCTAGTTTGTAGTTTGCTAACAAAAGGTGTATGTTATATATTATATAGTATGACCTGTACTATTATTTTATTCATACCAATAAAGTGGGTGGAGAGAGAGAGAGAGAGAGAGAGAGAGAGAGATAGTTAATTGGTTTGTTTTTGTCAGGCACGTCTGGTTTAGGCTGGAATATCAAAATAGAATATATACTGGCAAGGCGAGAGAGAGAGAAAAAGTTATAGGCAGAGATAGTGATCCAAAGAAAGCTAGGGTATGCGTAATCAGGGCGGCAGTGCAACTATCATTATATTACATTGATAGACTCTGGTGGTCACATACCTGAGACAACACAACGCAAGGAATTGTCGCTTCCGTCGTGTGGTGAGGTCATCATCTCACTCTTGCATAGCTTGTACGCCGCTTGGTTACAAACGGAAAAAGATAGAGCCATGTGTACTGTATACTAGAAGGTGGTGTCTGACGAGAGGTGTAGAAGGGGGTGGAGGAAACTGGAAAAGAAAAATGCATAATGGGTTATGTAATTCAATGGTCAGTAGAGATACCGCGTGAGGTTATGGATCGGTAATGGTTAAGAGGGGGGACGAAAATGGGTGTCTTTCCCTTTCCGGTTCTCCATTACTTAGGTTAGGGTTAGTGGGTTAGTACATTATGGGGTTAGTAGGTTAGCAAAGGAAACTACAATAGAGAATCATATGGGCACCCAGTGAGTTACGGGGTTGCCTAGGGTAATTGCATAATTCCGTATCGGAATTACTCCTCGGGTCTGGTAGTTTGATATGAGGAGGTTAATACTAGAAGGGTTGGGAATATACAATCTTTGAGAAGGGTTGGGAATATATAACCCTTGGGGAGGTTGGAGGTTGACGTCTGTGGTCGGCCATTTTGGAGTGGGTTGTCTCTGCTGGCTGATGAGGTTGTAATCTTCTTGGGCTGGGGGCGGTGGCCTTGGCTTGGGGATTATCGCGGAGGGGCGGGGTTGTTCGCTCTCTCTCCGTCTTGGTGAGCGTCTGTCTGTCTGTCTGTTTCTTCTGTATTGTACATACTTTAGATACTAGAAAAGGGAATAACTGAGCACAGGGGTACATATATACAGTATATACTGGTAATGCAGAGATATACCAGGTGTCTTTCCTGTATCTCTCTCTTGATATGGTCGTCTGCAGATTGATCATAATTAAACATATATAAATCAGCAGAGGTAGATCAATACAATAACTGGGCATGGGGTTATATACTTATACCTTCGTAATGTAGAGACATAAGAGGTGTCTTCCCTTCTTGTCTCTCTCTTATAGGGTTGTCATAGTTAAACATATATATATCAACTAATACAATAATACATGGTTTGCAGTTATGTTATTCATAGGTCGCCAAGCATCTCTCTGCGGCGGTTGCATTTAGTTTAGGCCGTAGCCAAACGGACGTGAAACTAATACAACGGTTGTAACAGTCACAGTGAACATGCACACGGCGCGGGTATTATAGCTTACGTCGTATAAATAGGGAGGCATGGTGGTTACATAATTAAATACAGGGCGGACATAATCATGATCTGATTCGTTGTGCAATGGAAGCTAAGGTGTGTTGAGATCGCCTCGTACCTACACAATGAAAGTATTATAGCCTGCATGGTTGTTATCTAATTAAATACATACTTAGTGGGTACTTCAAGAATGTCAGGGAGTAAAGAATGTGGTTTGCATACTAGAAGACTGTGATTAACGAGACGTGTAACATGTGGAGTGAGGTGGAAGAAAGAGAGGAGCCAAATAGGGGATCTCGCTGGGGGTGGGAGTTTCGCTCCCAGGAATTTTCGTTCCTGTGGTATTTCAATATATATAATATATATATATATATATATATATATATTATATATAATATATATATATATATATATATATATATATATATATATATATATATATGTTATATATAATATATATATATATATATTATATATAATATATTATATTATTATTATTATTAACTAGGACCGCATTTAGTTTTTTAACCCGGGAGCTGCCGGGAGACTCTTAAGAGTTCCCCCGGCGCACTGCGGGTAGACTCTTAAGAGCAGAGACTTTGAACACGTACCAAAACCGCGCGTTTATAGCCAGGCGGCTGAAAATTGGTGTGGGTATAGTACTACATGTCAACTCTCGATACCACCCCGCCAAACGCTCGCCCCGCACTCGTGCAAGCACCACCGCGCCAGTAACCACGCACTAGTCATGGAGCCTACACGTCCCTCACGCTCGCTCCCTGATGACACAACCAGCCCTCCTTCTGGTGGTGTTAGCCGCCGTGGAAGGCAGAGGGTGGCTGCCAAAGACCCTAGCTACCAGTACGACACGCCCTACAGCTCAGAGGACGAATCACCAGCACCAAAAGCACGTAAAACACGTGCAAGCAGGGCAATGGCACAGAGGTCATTGGTCTTTCGGGACACTGCCACCACGACCCAGGCCACTGCAACAACCACTACCACCACCACTGCCACCACTGCCACCCCTGCCACCCCTGCCACCGGTACCAGCGACGCAGGAGGCCGCCCTAGGGCTGCATTACCTGCGGGGGCAGGAAAAATGAAAGGCACGGGCGTAGGGAAAAGAACCCGTACGCCAGCCACAGTGCCCCTACCACCACCAACACCACCAGCCGCCCCTGGCCCGGCTGCCCCTGCCGCCCCTGCTGCCCCTGCCGCCCCTGCCGCCCCTGCTGCCCCTGCCGCCCCTGCCGCCCCTGCCCAAGGAACAGGGAAGGGGAAGGGGAAAGGGAGAAGGAAAGCGACTGGGAAAGCGACTGCTGGCCCTGGTGTCCCTGCCGGCCCTGCTGCCCCTGCCGCCCCTGCCGCCCCTGCTGCCCCTGCCGCCCCTGCCGCCCCTGCCGCCCCTGCCCAAGGAACAGGGAAGGGGAAGGGGAAAGGGAGAGGGAAATCGACTGGGAAAGCGACTGCTGGCCCTGGTGTCCCTGCCGGCCCTGCTGCCCCTGCCGCCCCTGCTGCCCCTGCCGCCCCTGCCGCCCCTGCCGCCCCTGCCGCCCCTGCCCAAGGAACAGAGAGAAGGGCGACAGGCACCACCATCATCTTGCCATCAAGGCCACGCACCACTGCTGCCCCTGCCGCCGCCGCCCCTGCCGCCGCCGCCGCCCCTGCCGCCGCCCCTGCCACCCCCTCTGCTGTCCCTGTCCATAAGACTCCCGCACGTGCCAAAGTGACCCGGAAAACTCTTACACCATCTAAGTATGCCGCCCTGCTGTTTGATGGTGATTCGCAGGACATTGGCAGCCCGGGTTTCGACGACGAAGCCCTAGCACGGGACCAAGGGTGGGGGTATTTGGGAGTGGACAGTGGGAGTGAGTCCGACGTCGGTGACGAAAACGAGGAAGGGCATCGTCTGTCGAGTGAAGAGGAGGGTAATGATGATGAAGTGCTGTATCGCGACCATGGAAGCGATATTTCAGACGCAGAAGCAGACGCAGACGACATTCCGATCCCTGGCATGCCTTCGTTCGATTGGTCTGACGGGGTCAATTTTGTACCTGACGTGCCCCAGTTCAATCCTGGGACGTCAGGAACAACTGACGACTGGCCCTGTGATGATCAAGCGAACGAAAGCGACTTCTTCCTCGCTTTTTTCGTCATGGAGGTAATGACGTACATCGTTGCCCAAACAAACGCCTACTACAGGTGGGTGTTTGGCAGATTGGACGTCCTTTCTCCAAAAGCGAGAATACGAGGCTGGGTGGATACGACTGTGGCAGAATTTTCTGACGTTCTTTGCCTTGTTGTTCCTCATGCCTCTGATCAAGAAGCATGTGTTGCAACACTACTGGAAGCACGACCCTCTCATCGCCACCCCAACTTTCAATAAGTTCATGACTCGTGACAGATTTTTGTTGCTGCTAAGATTTATGCACTTTGCAGACAACGAAAATCCTAACAGGATTGACAGGATATGGAAAGTTCGGGATGTGTTCACCATGTTGTTGGAGAGGTATAGGAAATACTTTTACCCCTTCCTCAATTTGGTGATTGATGAGTCGCTCGTGCTCTTCAAAGGACGTCTTGTTTTCAAGCAGTATATCCCCTTGAAGAGGCATAGGTTCGGAATCAAGCTCTTCGTGTTGTGCGACTGTGAAACTGGAATAGTGCTTGACATGATCGTGTATACAGGAACTGACATTGACGTACCGAAAGCCGCTGCCAATGACCCCATGGGCATGTCAGGTGCCATCGTCAGGAAAATGTTGGCACCTTACCTGGGCAAAGGCCACATCATCTACACTGACAACTGGTATACTTCTCCTGCTCTCTGCCAGTTTCTTTATGACAACCAAACGGGGTCATGTGGGACTGTCAGAAAGACAAGAAAGTTTATGCCAAAGTTCACAGGTGATGTCATTCCTCTCACAGATGCCTCCTCCAGTGACACACCTTCAGAAGACGACCTGGCCCAGGAACACCGCGAGAGGCATGTGCGAAGAAGGCGACGAAAGGGGCAGAAATACAAGCAGCTCGAGAAGTGTGGGAAACTGATAGCCCTGAAGTGGAAGGATAAGCGAGACGTCCACCTGCTTTCCACCGTCCACACAGGTGCCCAGGTGGATTCTGGCAAAATCCACTACCGAACCAGGAAGACAATCTACAAGCCCGACATGGTAGTGGACTACACCAAAAACATGCGCCTGGTGGACAAGTCTGACTGTCAGCTGTCAGGTGTTGAGTGTCTGAGGAAGACTGTGAAGTGGTATCACAAGCTCTTCCTCCACCTAGTTGACATAACGATGCTGAACGCCTACAACTTGTGGTTGGTGAAGAAGGATATGGCCCCAAACCAGAAGCTGAAATTCCGGGAGTTCGTGTACAACGTCTCCTACCAACTCCTGGAGAAGTATGGCACCACCACTCACAGACGTACGGCATGGCGTGGGGATCACGTTCCTGACCGCATCCAGCTGGGTGTCGAAAGACACTACACAACGAACACCGAGCTGATTGGCACTCGTCACAGGCAGGTGCAGTGCACCGTCTGCAGCTCCAGTGTGAGGAAACCCCATGTGACCAAAAGAGTCACCTCAATGTGCGCCGAGTGCAAAGTTGCACTCTGCCTGGGTGACTGCTTCAGGGACTACCACACCTTCAAGAACTACTGAGTGTCGGCCCCTGCCCTGCCCTGCCCTGCCCTGGACTCGCCCCGTGCCCTGCCCTGGACTCGCCTCCTGCCCTGCCCTGCCCTGGACTCGCGCCCTACCTTACCTGACCTGACCTAATTGATCACGCTACCTCATAATGTAACATATATATTATATAATGTATAAGTTCCAAAGATGTCCCTGTGATATAGCTTTTACATTATATAATTGTATGTTTCATTATTTAGTTTATAAGTTTCAAAGATTTATATGTAATATGCCTTATTTTTTTAGTATATCAATATATATGTTTGTTATTAGCCTAAGTAATGTGTATATAATCATTTTCTTACCTCAAATGAATTGTACAAAAATAAATATGTTTCAATAAATCATGTCAAACCTACTATGATAATAAAATAAAACAATAAAAAAGAAAAAAAGAAAACAAGGTCATGTCATTGTATTCTTACAATATGATATATTCTATGAATATTTCATATTGTTTGAATACAATGGCATGATCTTGTAAAAAAAAAAAATTATAAATTTTTTTCTAGACAATATAAAACCTTCCCCATAACCCCCTCCTGGATTCGATCCCACTACCCTACGACACTTTGAGTTTTCCAGTCCGCGACCTTACCAACCATGCCACAGGAGCTCATACCAAATATCACTCAAAAATTCGTGTCTACAATTGAAATGACAATATACAAAAAAAAATGAATTATCCCACCAATTTACGTTTGTAAATTGATGGGATTATCAATTATATCATGCCAAGGTTTATAATAGTTTGTCTCTGTCAAGAATTAGTAATTATATAACTTTATTCTGTCAAAAATTGCCCAAACACTCAGCAAAATTGCCCCTCTCAGTGTGACTCCACTCATTTTCACACGGTCAGGCGGTCACGAGGTGACCCTTGCCGCTCCTTGATTCTCCAGCTACAGCAGATCTATCTGGGAACAAAATTGGTATAAATACAATAATGGATAAAATACTCTTCACAAATACATTTGTATTGTATAATATTGTAAATAAAAATGAATAATAACTGTGTGGGTGTCGAAAATTGCTCAACCAGCTTTCTTATGTCTCGCCTACGCGCGTATATTGGATTATACATAGTCATGACTGTCATACAAATAATTGCAGTAGGTCTCGAATATACATTTAGATTGCATATTACTTCGAAATAAATAAGTAAACGTTTCTCTGGTGGCAATCTACCCTTTCGCAGGTGTAAGGAGACACCAGTCTATATTTAGCCCTCTATCACAACAGGCAATCTGCCTGTGTTGACTCAGCACCGTCGCTGGTGGTCTAGAAATATAGTACTTTATTTACAGTCAATGGCCTACATGTTTCTGTGGTACTTCACATGTGTCTAAAATGCAATGTCTGCTTGCATAAAAATGCAATTCTGAAGTCCATTTATATGTACGACATACGCATGTCTCAGTTTCTCTCTCTCTCTCTCTCTCTCTCTCCATTCCTGACTCATGTTATTGTAGACCTGTTGATGGCAACGAACACCAGCCATCTGGTAGACATAAGGGTCAAAATACCAAACATCAATACGCCTGGGGCGCCTCCACAATTATCACTAAGCTGGTTATCTATCTAGAGATCTGCCTGACTTCCATCTCTCCACGACTCACTCACTCACTGCACCCCTGCATGCCTCCCTCCCACCCACCCACCCCCAACCCCCCCTTTCAGGCTTCCGTCTGCTAGAAACACATTCACAATTTGCGTAAATATCGCATCAATTGGGCTATATGCGGTATATTCCTTGTTATATGGGACGCCTACATATGTACACGTCTTTATTATAGCATGAGAGTGCTCTAAATACAAGATTGACGTGATATTTATGGCGTAACACACCCTCTCCCCCTTTCATTCCCACCACAACTCACTCACACCTTGGTTCACGCATAGAAACTCATTGATAATGTGCGTAAATATCGCATGAATTGGTTTATATGCGGTATATATTTTGATATATGGCACGTATACATACGTACAAGTCTGTAATATAGCGTGACAGTGCTCTACGTACAAGATATACGTGATATGTATGGCGTAAACCTCACTCTCAGCTCATAAATTGCCGCCAAACCTCCAACACATCTTCATTCCCGCCTAAATATTCTCTTATAATTCCCTTATATATTGCAATTTTTGGTCACTATGAGGCATATTCATTGTTATATGGGTGCCCTACACATGTATACATACTCTAAATAGCCTAAAAGGGCTCGAAAAAGGAGATATACGTGATAATACGCGGTAACCCACCCCCTCCTCCCTCTCCTTCTATCCCCTGCGCGCGTAAATATTCGGCAGGGAAATCTCGCCACTCGATGACAATCTAGCCGCGCGGTGCCATTCGCTCCACATTTTTCAACTACGGACCGTTCCCCTACCCCCCCCAGACATTTTTTGGGGGGTCAAATATATATGGGCCGATGCACGCAAACATTCCCTACACGATGATGTACTTTTTATCGAAATTGGCAATAGGTCCCAAAATCATCATAGGTGCGCACAGTCTTACCCTGTAGAAAACCCCCTGTGCGCCGCGGAAAGGTTAATAGTCGTTTCCTAATGTAGCCGCATCCTATAACTGTTTTCGTAATTATTATTCACATTATTGTTCCCTCTTTCTTGTGTCTGTCAGGCACGGTAACTATTAATAGCTATCTCTCACTTATAGTATGACACTTGACAATGACACTTTAGTGTCATTGACAGGGGAGGAATATATTAGATTTTTAAATTTGACGATGCACGAAATGTACACAAAGTTTGCATTAACCCTCTGTTCCTGGAAGGGCTCTTGAACGCCCATAAAAAAGCATACCACAGGTGCCTGGAAGGGCTCTTTAACGCCCAGTGGTTGAAAGCCTGTGAGCTTGGTGTGCGAGGCGTCGGTCCGACGCATGTAAAGAACAGCTGGCTGGACCGACGCCCCGTATCTCCGGCCACAAGAAGGAGAGCGTCGCTTGTTCGTGTGTGCCTGTATGTTGTTGTTAAGTATCGAAAAGTAGTCTAAAGTGGCTGTTGTTGCCATAAAGTTATCTCCAATGAAATCATCATCACAACTGAACCAGTTGAATTAGAGAGCTCTACTTAACGCCATCCTACAGGTAAATAACACAGCTATGCTTGGGGATGCGCGGGAATGCGGAAGCAGTCAGAATAACAAAGATACGGTAGCCTAGCCTAGACGTTTTTCGGCCAAAACACCCGGGTTTTGGGGAATATTTATGTAATGCGTAGCCGGGGCTGGAGGGTTAAGGTGTCGGGCATCTATGTATTCATGTAATTATATTATTTTGTTGGCACTCTTCTGCCCGGTAGATACACATGTATAGTACCTTTTTTTACATCACCGTAGCGCCTGGTGGGTATATTTACAGATAATGAGCTTCATTCCATATGCTTTGACATGCATAAGCAAGAGCCAGAACATAATACAATTATATATCCGTGAAAGGGCAACAATAGACCTTTCCAATGACACCTGAATCATCCTTGTACGACCACGGGCTATCTTGCAATGATCGTGCAACCTGAGTTTAAAATACCCTTAAATTAGGTATTTTTCCCGATGTTATCCTTGTTGAGAGCTGTAGGGAGGTGGTGATGAGACACAATAAATTATGTCTCAGTGACGGCCACATAGCGGTGGTGAGCGATCCGAGGTCGCCTATTGTACCCCTAATGCTCAGTTTCTCTCTCATAGCTCATAAGGGCCTCAAAATGGCACCTGTCATATGACGGGCGCCGTAGGGGTGGCCAATATTCTCTCTCCCTTCATATGACTGGCACCCCGAATTGAGGGTTAAGGGTAGATGGATCGTTGTTCTGTTCCCCTTTCTCCTTCATGCTAAGCCCCATTTGTTTTGAGATCATACGACGTTCGGCCCATTAGCTTGGCGATTTCAACATCTTTCGCCCCATTTTGTTGTAAATTTTAAGAACTTTCGTACCATTTAGGTATCAATTTTTTTCCTGGCGAGCGATAGTGAGCCTGAAATTTTTAGAGGAACCGGCCTTCAACCGGGAAATTTTTCTACCGAAAAATTTACAAATTTATCTTAACCCTCTCCGGCATATGACGCGATTTTGAGCCTATTGGGAATACTTTAACACTCCACGAGTGGCTAGGTCGGTAACTTCTACTATTTGCCAAGCGGGTGGTTTTACCCTAAACTAGCCTATTTTCCGTGCTCTTTTTCATGCATAAACAAGAGCCAGAGCGTAATACAATTATGTATCCGTGAAAGGGCGATAATTGAGGTTTCCAATGACACCAGAACCATCCTTCTACGACCACGGGTTCTCTTGCAACGATCGTGCAACACGAAGGAAAAATCCCTAAAATACGGTTATTTCCTTACATAATTCCCTGTCTAGCGAGGTAGTGGGCGTGGATGTGTGAGGACGGGAAGTTAGCCACGGCGTGGGACCCGTGCCGAACAGTCAAAGTCAACCTACGCTCCTCCCACCACTCGTCTCTCTCTCAGAGCCAATTATGTGCTCAAAATTGCACACCGCCTTAACACTCAAAGAGCGGGTGGTAAGGTTTTTTACACCGAGCCGCTCAGCGGGCATATTCCCGAAATATTCGCTCACTTTTACTCGTCCTAGCGCCGTAACTATAGCTCCGAGGCGAACAAAATTTTCATTTTTGGAACGAGCAACTCTTTGTCTCCCGATTGAAGTCTATTCAGTATGTTGGAGCGAGTGTGAAGGGAGGGAGGAGGTGAGGAAGAGGAGGTACTTTTCTGGTCATTTCCCTCGCGTGTTCGGATGCGTTCGCCTGGGCCTGACTTCGGTCGCCCGTGCCTCGACTTTGACTGTCTATTCCTTGTTTATCTGTATTATCTTTGTTTCTGTATTCTCTCTCTCTCTCTCTCTCTCTTCCTCACCCGTATTATCTTTATTATTTTCATTTATCCCTCTATTCCTTCGTTATCTGTACTTATTCTCCT
The DNA here is from genome assembly GCA_032716605.1 of Paralithodes platypus. Classification (NCBI taxonomy): domain Eukaryota; kingdom Metazoa; phylum Arthropoda; class Malacostraca; order Decapoda; family Lithodidae; genus Paralithodes; species Paralithodes platypus. Next base: position 20,057,226 of record CM064524.1, read on the forward strand.
TGTTTCTCTCTCTCTCGATCTCTCTCTCTCTCTCTTGATCTCCCTCTCGTGCACTCTCTCTCTCTCTTCCTCACCCGTATTTTCTCTTATCCCTCTATTCCTTCGTTTTCTGTACTTATTCTCCTTGTTTCTCTCTCTCTCTCTCTCTCTCTTGTTTTCCCTCTCGCGCGCTCTCTCTCTCTCTTCCTCACCCGTATTTTCTTTTATCCCTCTATTCCTTCGTTATCTGTACTTATTCTCCTTGTTTCTCTCTCTCTCTCTCTTTCTCTCTCTCTCTCTCTCTCTCGCTCGCCTTATTTGCAGGAAATATTTGTTGTTTATATAAAATATTATTTCAACACTTTTCCAAAATCACCCAAAGGGGTAGTGTTGTCGACTATTTTTTTTTTTTTTTGTGGTGTTCCCAGGAGGTGTAATCCACATTTTTTTGGTGATTGAGGTACGCAGAAGGCAGTTATGTGATTGAGGTAGGTAAAAGGCAGTTATGTAATTGAGGTAGGCAAAAGGCAGAACTGCCTATAGCGAGTGTATGAATGTATGTATGAATGAATTACATGGATGTATGAGGTGGACCAAGAACCAGATGGGTGGATGAGATTCGAAACTTATGGATGTAATGGGTGATGTTGCTGATGATGATGAATGCACTTGTGTTTGGGTAGTGTGCTATTCCACCATATGAATGATTGAATGACATGAATTCATGAGGTACTTTGAAATAGATGAATGAATGATTGAATGACATGAATTCATGAGGTACTTTGAAATAGATGAATGAATGATTGAATGAAGTTATGAATGATTGGCAAGAAGGGAGGAGGTTAGAAGTGTTCCAGTGTGTGGTACTCGGTGTAGCAAGGAATAGGACAGAGTCCCACATCACACCGACTACACTTGGATGCGACTTCCCTCCTTCTTCGGGGTTTCCTTGTCGTGTGACTGCAGATGTGGCACACCTTCTTTCCGGCCTGCCGGCCAGCTTCAACTTGTGCGTCTGTGAGAGGTACACGCAGAAGCCTGTGGGTCGCGAGGTAGTCCCGGCACTCAAGGCGGCTGGGCAAATCCACGATCGCCCTCGGAACTGGTGCCGCATGTGTGGTTCCGTGCTTACGGAGGATGGCCTCGATGATGTCCTTGGAAAACAGCCTTACAGAGCTCCTCTTTCCTGTGTGCGTCATCCACAGGTTGTATGCGTTGGGGACAGTGACATCAAGAAGATGGAGTACGACCTTCTTGTACCATTTACAGTTCTTCCTAAGGCAGTCAACAGCAGTGATCTGCATATCACTCTTGTCCACCAACTGCATGTTCACATTATACTCCAGGACAGCGTCAGGTTTGGAGATAACAACTACCAGCCTGTTGCCTGTGACACGGTCCTGCTGGTATCTCCTCTTCCCGCTATCTCGCAATGCGGACTTGGGGTAGGTGGAGAGGATATTGATTGGCTTTGTGTCGTGCCAACAAATAGCCAGTATGTTCTCACTGCTGCTCTTCTTCTGGAAGATGTCTCCTTTCTGCGTCTTCTCAAACCGGGGCCAGTGTTTCCGGTTTGACCTAACAGTTCCACAGCTTCCCGTTCTCCTTGTAAGGAGATACCTGGCAAGGAGAGGAGAGGTGTAGAAGTTGTCAGTGAACAACTGGCATCTAGATACGGCTCAATCAGTGTCTTGACAACCGACCCTGAAAGACCCAAAGGGTCGTTCGGAATGTCCACATCAGTAGCGGTATATATGATAAGATGCAGCGCGTATCCTGTCTCGCAGTCACACAGTATAAAGAATTTGATCCCGAAGCGGTGACGCTTCGACGGAATGTACTGGCGGAAAGAGAGACGTCCATGGAAGAGGACCAAAGACTCATCGATCACAACATTCTGGAAAGGTTTGAAAAACTGGCGATACCTGTTGAGGAGGGAGTTCAGGAATGGCCCTATTTTCCAGATCTTGTCGGCTCCGTGTGGCGCAGTGTTATCCACAAAATGCAAGCACTTCAGAATTTGCCTATACTGGTCCCTTGGCATGTAGGTGTTGAACACTGGCGATGATATGATGTTATGCATAACAAAATAATCTAACATGTTATGTTTCTTTTTGTGGGGCATGAGCATGGTGAGGGCCAAAAAGACGAGGAGTTCGCCGATGTCAATGGATGTCCATCTCCGCATGTGGGGCGAGCTCATTTCATCGGCGTGCTGGTGACCATACCGGTTTGTCTCTGTGACAATGTCCCCGAGCAATTGGTCATCAAAAAATGCCCGGAAGTAGTCGTAAGGGGTGTCATTCTCCGAGCAGGGAAAGGCAGGCTGGATGCCATTCGGTGCCTTGTCAAAGAGGGGTGGATCACCAGGCATATCCCGAGGCTGGCAGTCCTGCCACTGAAAGACAGGTGGTGGTACCGGCCTCCTGGCCCCTCCTGTGGGACCTCCTGGTGCACCTCCTGCTGTCCCTGCTGTGGCTGTCGCTGTCCCTGCTGTGGCTGTCCCTGCTGTGGCTGTGCCTGCCCATCATCAGAGTCGCTTTCCGGCAGCGGGGATATCCTGGCTTCCGGCGAATCGGGAGAGCTTGGGCCGGCATCGCTTTCCTCCAAATCCAGCCGACGCCTGGTCATCCTCATCCGTGCCATCTCGGGTGGCGTTGCCAACACGGGGGGAGGAGCATCTCCAGCTGGTGTAGAGGTTGCTGGACCAGCTTGTACATGGGCGGGGGTAGTTGGCATCTGCTCTACCCCCGAGATGATGGCGAGCGGCATCACTGGAGGCTCTGACACGGCGGCTCGCTCCCTGGATGGGCCTGGCTGTGGGGACAATGACCTGGGGTGTTTGACTGTTCTGGTGTTGCCTATGGACAATGTGGAAATGGTATTTCGTATGAGGGATGTGCAGACTCCAACTTTATAACTCTAAGACATGATTTATTTGAAAGAAAGAGAGAGAGAGAGAGAGTGTCATGATAATATAACTATTTCACATATATATCATATATATGGTAAAATAATATATACATATGTTCCCCACAATCATATAATGCCAAGCACAAATATTAAATCTTTCATTGTTTGTATTACCGTAAGAAATCTACCGAACGCCTGAAATAATACGCATATGAAATGCTTGCAATCAAACTCTCAAGCAATTTCAAGGTCACATGCAATTATAAATGTATAGGTAGACCCAGAGAGGGAGAGAGAGATAGAGAGAGAGAGAGAGAGGAGGAGGAGGAGAAGGTCAAGGACATCTGTTTGGTGTTATTTTGTCTGGGGGTAAGATTAGCTAGGGAGTGCCCTGGACATTATCAGAGAAAGAGAGAGAGAGAGAGAGTGTGTCGTGATAATATAACTATTTCACATATATATCATATATATGATAAAATAATATATACATATGTTCCCCACAATCATATAATGCCAAGCACAAATATTCAATCTTTCGTTGTTTGTATTACCGTAAGAAATTTACCAACGCCTGAAATAATACGCAAATAAAATGCTTGCAATCAAACTCTCAAGCAATTTCAAGGTCACATGAAATTATAAATGTATAGGTAGACCCAGAGAGAGAGAGAGAGAGAGAGAGAGAGAGAGAGAGAGAGAGAGAGGAGGAGGAGGTCAAGGACATCTGTTTGGGTGTTATTTTGCCTGGGGGTAAGATTTACCTGGACAATATCAGAGAAAGAGAGAGAGAGTGTGTCGTGATAATATAACTATTTCACATATATATAATATATACATATGTTCCCCACAATCATATAATGCCAAGCACAAATATTCAATCTTTCGTTGTTTGTATTACCGTAAGAAATCTACCGAACGCCTGAAATAATACGCATATAAAATGCTTGCAATCAAACTCTCAAGCAATTTCAAAGTCACATGCAATTATAAAAAGGTATATTGTAGACCACAATCTTTGCCAAGCTTCGTTGTTGCTTGTATTATCGTGAGAAATGTACCGTACACCCTGGTTATCGTGAGAAATCTACCGAACGCCTGAAATAATACGCATATAAAATGCTTGCAATCAAGCTCTCAAGCAATTTCAAAGTCACATGCAATTATAAAAAGGTATATTGTAGACCACAATCTTTGCCAAGGTTCGTTTTTTTTTTTTTTTTTTTTTCTCTATATTCCAACTACTCCCTCTCAGGCACAGGCTGATAGCCCTTACACTCCACCCCTGAACACGGTGAGGCCCGTGAAGTCTTGTTCCAGTCTAGGGAGTGAGACATGCGAAGCACCTACTCACGGCTCGAACCCAACTCCATCTCTGAAGCTGCTTCGCCCCTGTGCTTCACAGTCTCACTCCCAGGCTCGGACCCTCACTCTCAGAACGCCACCTATTGAGCAATTAACTCACTAGGCATTGACCCCCTGTAGCATATTTTGAATATGGGAATATTCATAAAGTGCTATTTAATCAGGGAACAATGAGGGTATTTTGTTTTGGCATTTCGGTGTGCTGTGGTAATGCACTGAAACTAGGTACAGCACAAATTCCATCCCAATAATATCTTCTCATTGACATATTGGGATTCGAACCCGGGTCCATTGGATTACCAGTCCAGTGGCAAGACCACTCTGCCATACCTCCCCTGTTGCTTGTATTATCGTGAGAAATGTACCGTACACCCTGATTGTCGTGAGAAATCTAACCGAACGCCAGAAATATACGCTATAAAATGCTTTCAATCAAACTCTCAAGCAATTTCAAAGTCACATGCAATTATAAAAAGGTATATTGTAGACCACAATCTTCGCCAAGCATCGTTGTTGCTTGTATTATCGTGAGAAAAGTACCGTACACCCTGATTATCGTGAGAAATCTAACCGAACGCCAGAAATATACGCTATAAAATGCTTGCAATCAAACTCTCAAGCAATTATAAAATGTAAATTGTACTTACCAACACCCACACCAGTATGTTCGCCAAGCTCTTCGTCAGGAACGTCTCCTTCTTGCTCAACGTCCTCTGCAGCATCACCCTCAACATTTGTGGCACGCAAATTATACCTGGGGTGAAAACCTATGATCGGCATATCTTCGTCTTCCGAGTCTTCCTCACTATCACCACTATCACCCAGACCTTCCATGGTGTCATTCAACAGCCTATTAGAAAGTTCTGAAGAGTTCATAGTGATATCTAGGTCCTGGGCGGTGAGCGGGGCCTGATGACTAGGGTGGCGCGACGCACTAGGGGTGGCGGCCACCGAATCGGACACGGGCAAATCTTGACCTTCCATCACGGCTGCTTGAGGGTTACTGAGTCATGGTCACGCAGTGTGGATATGTGGGTGGGACTTTGTAGTACACCGCCTGACCACCAGGTTTCGCTTTCCACTTAAATTAGGGCGGGAATTAGCCCACGGACTTAAGTCGGGCCCCGCCACATGGTCCATGTTTTTCGACACAGACTTAAGTCGGGCCCCGCTAGTTAAAGGTTAAGTCGGGCCCCGCCACATATTCCTTGGTTCTCTAGACCGCCTTAAGTAGGGCCCCGCTAATAAGGGGTTAAAGCCTTTGTTACCATCAGGGGTATTTAGAAACCTTTTGTTTAGTTACTTCAACCTCTGCAGGAGTCTTTGAGTTAGCTGTGGGCAGAATACTAATTTTGAAGAGGTAATTATAAAAGTGAGAGAACTCTATTTCTTATTGCTAATCTGGCAACTCTGCATCATAAATGCATGGAAGGGTTAAAGGGGGAACTATGGGTGTTTTTCTAAGCTTGATGGAGGTCTAGCGAGGAAACTAACAGATTATCAACTCTGCGTAAGCAGAGTTTGGTATCGCCCCCCCCCCCCCCCCCCCGCCCCCCGTATAGTGGGTACCACCGGAAAAAAATTCTGTCGTCGTTCTTGTTGTTGTTGTCCGTCTGTCCCGAAACTCCTCCTAGACCATTGGACGGATTTCACCAAATTTCATACGAACATTGGGTGCGTGAATGCGAACGTCAGTCAAAAAAGATTTTTTAATGTATGCAATAGTTATGATTTTAGGTCCAAAATATGGTTTTACCACCCCCCCCCCCCCCCCCCCCCCCCCCCCCCCCCCCCCCCCCCCCCCCCCCCCCCCGCAACGATGGCGTTCTCAGTGTGTGAGCCCCGAAGGGGCTCGCACACTAAGAACGCATTCGTTCTGGGGGTGAAAACATCTCGCTACGTATTTGCTAGGTTAAGTTAGTTTAGTTGGCATTAGTAATAGTAATAGTGGGATTGATGGTGATAGTAGTGATGATGGTGATAATAGTAGTGATGATGGTTGTAGTTGTATTGATGATGATGACAGTAGTGATGATGTTGGTGACAATACTAGTAGTAGTGATCATGGTCAAAATAGTAGTGATGATGGTGACAAGGATAGATGATAGTTGTAGTGATAATGATGACAGTAGAGTGATGATGGTAGTGAGGATGGTGTGAGTATTAGTGATGATGATGAGTAGTAGTGATGATGGTGAAAGTTGTAGTGATGATGACAATAGTTGTGATGTAGTCCATGAGCCAAGACCCGAATTTTGGGATATCGGTACCACCCGGGGTGACTAATTCTCTTAGGTGTTTTTAGCTTGCTACATGTCTCTAGTTTATGTTTTGATATGATAGCCCTTGCACATTGGTAGCTTAATGGTCGTTATCACTTCTTGAATAGACATACCCTACCGAAAATTCAGAAATTTTTTAAAATGTCAAATTTGGGGACAGGAATGCCTAAATGTCAACAAAATGCATATAGTAATTGTCACATTTAATACAAGTCCTGTAAATACACACTAAGCATGCCATGGGCTTGTACATACTATAATGGCAAATTACTACTCCTAAATATCATCTACGTCAGACTCGGAATCTGACTGTTGTGCCACCGGCTCTTCTTCAATAGCCTTGTTCTGACATGTCTGTAACCTGCACATGTCCGTGCATTTTAGACCATTGCTGAGGCAAGTACACTTAGGGAGTTCGCATGACCGCACACACTTGCAAGACAGTAGCTGCATAACAGCATCTGGTGCTGGTGAGCCTCGCATCCAGTTGACGGCAAGCTTACCGTCCTCATCTGTCATCCAACCGCAGTCTGTTGGGTTCGCAACAAATGGCTGGCTCTGAAGACTTCTCCTCCAGATCGCAGCCTGGTAGTTTGCACGCAGTGCATGCATGAAGAGGCAGTCCTCACAAGGAGGGAGTTGACTTGACTCTACCTCTCCACGTCTTGCACAGAACAGCTCATACCGAAGCTTGTTTACCTTAGTTGTGTGGGTAGATGGTAGGTACATGTGGCAGGTGATTTCCTGTAGCTTCTCAAAGAGTTCAGGAGACACTTCCCATGAGCGTCCAAGTTCGTGAAAAGCATGCTGGTATGTCTTGTCCATCTTCACCTGCTTGAGTGTCGTCATCTTCCCTCGGCCAGCGAATGCACTGACGGTATCACAGCCTGTAAAGGCATGCATACCAATCAATGAATCACATACGCTGCCTCCCAGTGTGCGGCTCAGTGTGGTGATATCCAGGAATCTTGTCCGGTTCTTCGTCCCGCACTTCTGGAACAGATGGGATGGGATCTTGTGGCACATGCCAAGACACAACACCATGACGTCTGTATCTTCTGCAGTGATGATGACAGACTTGTTCCCAGATTCTGCTGCATGAAGTGCATGGAGAAGAAGGCGTGTGTCTGCTTCTTCTTGAGTTGACTTAAGCTCAGGAGCCTCTTCCCACTGCTCTTTGGTGATCTTGAAGCAGCGCTGCTCACATGTGACATACAGCTCCTTGTCCTTGAGCTTCTCCCTGTGCTGTGGTGCCTTCCATTCTTCTACCAAGAACTTGATAAGACTTGCCTTGTTGGAGGAACTACCGAGTAACTTTCTCCACTGCTGGATGTTGTGCCCAGGTTGAATGTTCTTGAAATGAATTCCTGTGCCTGCACTTCTTTTGGCTCGTTCTGCATCCTTGATGGATGTCTCCTTGTAGATATCAAACACAACATCAATGCGCCTGCTCTTAGCACCTTCATGAACAGCGTGACTCAGTGCTGTACCTGCAAGCTGTGAAAAAGTTTTGTCGTTTCCCTTCAGTTTGTGGACCAGGCTCATCCCATCAATTATGGTAGCAGAGGGCTCGGGTATCACTTCTGCAGGAGAAACATTCCTCTCTAACTCCTTTGCGAGGGCAGCCTTGTTGGTCTTGCGGAGAGACCCATCACCGCTGGCAAGTGCCCAAGGCAAAGGCCCCAGGGGATGAGCCAAGACATCACTCATTTTGAGCTTTCTGTTCTCGGCAACAAGGATCATCTGGCCAAATAGGTTCCTGTCAGCCTTTAAGATAACCTCCTTGGCATGGTCTTGTGAGCGTGGCTTCATTCTGATGTTAGTGAACGTTCTCAGTTTCGTCTTCGTCATCGTGTCATGAAACTGTATAGTTGGCGTATCGATCTCCAGGCGCTCTTCCTTGAAGGCTTGATATGCATCCTCTCCTATTCTGTAGGCCCCTAGAAGGTCTTTGACAACTTCTGGTGGTGCCATAGTCGCAGTTGACAAACTGACAAGATCTTCTTGCTCTGCGTTGAAGGGGTTCAACCAGCTGGTCTCCATCAGTTGAACTAAAGATTGGACATCGGCCTCATCTCTTCTAATCCTGGGCATCTGTAGGTCTGGGTGGCTGAAGTCAGTATACTTTTGGCCTACTACCATAGTCCTGAGCTGCCTTAAGTACCTGCTGCGATACTCCGATGTCAGGTAGTACCTGGCGACAGCTCCGCCTTTCAGGCTGAAGCCTTTTGTGCCCCCTGGTGTCTGGGTGTCTTTGTTGATCGTCTCTTTGATTGTCTGGTCCACAGGGATCCGTCCAAAGGGATTCTTGCTACCGATCTGGACCGAAAAGCCACCTTGCATGAAGTGTTCATGGACCTCTGGGTGTTCAATGGGCAGTCGAGACATCAAGGCATAGTAGTAGGTTAGGAACCGGGCATAGTTCACTTTGTCATAGGCAAAACACCACGGTATCATCTGTCGGATTGCTCCTAGGTGGAGCATCCAGTTGCCTTCTCTGGAGGCTCGAATTAAGTCCAGCATGATCTCAACCATGTCCAGGTATGACATCCAGAATGCTGAGAGGTTGTGTTCATCTCTGAGGGTCTCAAGATAAACTTGGAAAAGCTTCATGATATGTGTGCATGATTCACTCTCCATCAGCTCTTGAAAGAGTCCCTGAGACACATTGCTGTGAAAGCTGTTGATGTCCTTCAGTGTTTCATCTAGATGGTGTATGTCCCTTGAATGGTTTTCTTCTAGCCATGAAAGGAAGCCTTTCCATGCAAGCCTCATCAGTGCTTCATACACGAGCTTGTGTAGTCTCACTGCTCTGTTGTACCTCTTGCCGTTCATCACTCCTGACACTGATCCTTCTGCGATGATACCTGATTCCACACACAGATCTCTAAGACCTGCATCTTGAAACCTCTTTCCTATGGTGGAGATGAGATTACAGATTGTGTGGAAGACGCCCATCCTGATGATAATGTTCTTGAACTTCTCTTGTTTCCAGATAACTTCGGCAGCTTTGGCATAGAGTGCTTGATCAAACACGCACACAATCTTGTTAAGCTGTAAGGACTGCATGATAGCATGCGTTTGTTCCAAGATTTCATTAACGGTGGACATTTCTGTTGCGGGAGCATTGATAGTGGGCAGGTAGCTTACAGTGTCCTGAACCACTGCAATGTCTCTGCGCATTTTGATGTTGAACCCAGTCCAACTGCTGATGGACTGGTCCTCATGGTCTGACATTCGAGTAAGAAGCCAGATATGGTTCTTTGTCTTTGAATCCTGGACTTCCTTGGTAGTGTCGACATACGCAGTCTCAATCCTAGGTGGCCCTGCCCGCCGCCCAACATTGTATATTGGCAGCATTGATGATGTCTGAGTGATGCTTCTTATCTTGGACTTGGTAATCTCTGGCAGGACTTTCTCTGGCACAGAGCCTGCAACCTTGGACTGGACAGCAATGCCATTGACTCTATGAGAAGTACCTGCTCCACTTAGGGTCTCTTCAAGTCGGTCAATGTTATCCCAGGCCAGGGTTGTGAACACACCAGGGTAGATGTTTGCTGGCAGTGGAATGTCATCCTTTGAGCATTCCAGCTTCTGGATACAAAGGGCTGTATCGATCTCCTCAAACATTGAGTAAGACACACAGTGACCAAGACGATTCAGAGTTCGGATCAGTTCTGTGTTTCCTGTCAAAGACTTTACAGCATTGGTCAGCAGTACGTGCTTGGGTGGTTTTGTCTTGCCACTGGTAACAGCAAAGACCAAGTCACTGCCAAAGGAAGTGGCAAGACGTTGAGCTCTTTCAGAGGGAGTTTCACACTCACACTCTCCTGTCAGCAGGGTGTGCAGGAATTGAGTGACTGCTGCAGGAATGACATTCTGATCTGTATCGGGAGGCCATGGCTGACTCACATCTTGTTTATTGATCTCATTCCTCAGCTGCATTCCTGCTTTGGTTAAGACATCTTCAGAGTTAGCTGCTCTTGCTTCTTGCAGGTCTTTTGCCATTTTGTGTGCTTGCCGGGCAAGGTCGTCCATTGAGAGGCTGCGTGGATAGATTAGAAGCTTTCCTTTCTCATCTGGGACAAAGCGTAGTGATTCTCCAAACTCGGTTTCAATCTTTCGGCGAACATGTTTCTTTGTCGCTGGTTTCAGTTGGATAATACCACGGGACATCATGGATCTCTCAAGCCTAGATGTGAGGTTTGTCATAGGCAGTACCTCTGGGTTGGGGAATAATTTGGTCCTTATATACAAGCAGAGTTCCTCGAGGGCTTCTGTCTCAACCTCTTCGTAGCGTGCTTCCTCGCTTTCTTCCTGATTTTCACCTGCACCCGACCTGGCGGCCGCTGGGAAATCATCTTTTGTGAAGAGTTTGTAGCACGACTTGTGGTAGTGACCCTCTGCAGCAACAAGGTCTCTGCTAACTAAACCAAGGATTCTCTGGTTGAGTTTCCTTATTGCTGCTCTGCGAATCTTCTCATCTGCTCGTAGCTCAACACACTGTATGAGTGGCTCCCTTGTCTTTGTTGTTTTTATGTACTTGCTTGACTTCTCGCAGAAGATACATACTTTGGCATACACCCTGCTAGTACTAGGGGCATCCCTTGATGCCCTCCTCCTGGGGTCGACGCTTGCTGATTCTATCTTGACACCCTTGGCAAGGATAGAATCCAGTGACTTCTTCATTGTAAAGAGACTACGACATTTACGGTGATAATGTATGTGTGGTATTCCTCCTTCTTCAAGGCCCTTGGCTGCTTCCAGGACTGGATCATGCTGCCTGATTTCTGCAGCCCTGAGCAATGTGTTCCAGGAGTCCAAATCCTGTGGTGACACCAGAGCATCGCTGTCATCATCAGAGCAGTGGATGATACAGTCGATCCGTGCTCTCTTCCTCGCAGATGGTTCCATCCTGCCGTCAAACAGTCGACACACACCTGCAAAAAATATCACCATTAAACCATGAACAAACAAACACATTACATGGAAACCACTCTACATATGTTTGCTCCTTCCAATAATAAATTATCCCCAAAATATAACAAAAAATCCCCAAATATGAAATAAACCCCTAAATATGGAGAAACTTGAAATACACATCGGAATAATTCTTGTAGAGAATCAAATAAGCTACAAGAGCTGTTGGAATATATTTTTCAATGTTCCCCATATTTAAGGATTTATTCTAGATTTAGAGGAAAATACCCAAAATATAGAGTATATTCCGAAATATGAGGAAATTTGAAAAATACCTAGGAACAACTCTGGTAGAGAATATAATTCTACATAGGTGTTCAAAGTTTCGCGATGATTGTGTGATGCATTTTAAAGAAAATGAGGAAAACGCCGAGCGTCACGCTAAAAATCTTTATTTTTGGGTAGCGCCCCTATTGCATCAAAAAAATTAGACTAAGCTACCAGTGCGAGAAGGCTATCATATCTTAATGTACTTACAGTCACTCTATAAACATTTTAGTACCATTCGTGTTTAGTCACCCCAGGTGGTACCGATATCTGGCCTGGCTCATGGACTAATGATGAAGATCATAGTAATGGTAATGATGGCAGTAGTAGTGATGATGGTGATAGTAGGATACATGATGGTAATACTTGTGACAGTAGTAATGATGATGGTTATAGTATTAGTGATGATGTTAACATTAGTAATGATGATTGTAAGATGGTGGTGATGATAGCAGTAATGATGGTTGATAGTTGTAGTATCAAAGATGATTGTAGTGATTTAGATGGTAGTGCCAATGGTGACAGTAGTAGTGATGATGGTGAGAGTAGTAGTGATGATTGTAATTGTAGTAGTGATGATGATCATAGTAATGGTGATGATGACAGTAGTTGTGATGATTGTGGCAGTTGTAGTGATGATGGCAGTAGTAGTGATGATGGTGATTGTGATTGATGATGGTAACCCATCGCAGAGTTAGGTATGCCGTTTTGATTTTGGGCAAAATGGCACGTCTACTTTATTAAATATATGAATTAATCAACTTAAAAATATACCCTTCCCCTTAAATGAGTGGCATAGTATTTGCACTTTTAATATGATTATGCAGCCTAACTTCCTATACTAGCCCATGTTATGAGTGCGCTTCAATAGTAATTCGTAACACTATTCTTAGCCATATGTATTCATCCACTATGCCGTACTTATTTTTTGCAATAATCTAATATAATAATCTAACTCTAGCTCTTCCCAAGCTTTCTGGCATCTAGCCAAAAACCTCTCCAACAATTTCTCTTCCTCGTCTTTCCCTCCCCTTTCCAACTCTGATGGCACAACCATCACTTCTTCCTCTGACAAAGCTAAACTCTTCGCTCAAACTTTTGCTAGAAACTCCACCTTGGATGATTCCGGTGCTATTCCTCCCTCTCCGCCCTCCTCTCTCTTACTTATGCCTAATATCCTAATCTCTTCTAAAGATGTACTTTCTACCCTCTCTGGGCTTAACACTAATAAGGCGTACGGTCCGGACGGTGTTCCTCCTGTTGTTCTCAAAACTGTGCTTCCGTGCTGACTCCCTGCCTAGGCAAACTCTTTCGTCTCTGTCTATCCTCTAACGTCTTCCCTTCATGCTGGAAGTTTGCTCACATTCAACCTGTCCCAAAGAAGGGTGACCGCTCTCAAACCTCCAACTATCGTCCAATTGCTCTCATCTCTTGTCTTTCTAAAGTTTTTGAAACTATTCTTGCTTCCAAATTTCTTAAGCATTTCTCTTCTCATAATCTGCTCTCAGATCGCCAGTATGGCTTCCTTAAGGGTCGCTCTACTGGTGATCTTCTTTCATATCTTACTAACTCTTGGTCATCCTCCTTTCGTGACTTCGGTGAGACTTTTTCTATTGCACTAGACATATCGAAAGCCTTCGATAGAGTCTGGCATAAATCTTAAATTTCTAAACTACCCTCCTTCGGTTTCTATCCCTCCATCTGTGCCTTTGTCTCTAATTTCCTTTCCGGCCGTTCCATAGCCGCGGTTGTGGACGGCCATTGTTCACTTCCTCACCCTATAAACTCCGGTGTTCCTCAGGGCTCTGTCCTATCTCCTATTCTCTTTCTAGTTTTTATAAATGATCTCCTTAACTGTACCTTAATTCCCATCCATTCATATGCAGACAACTCAACCTTACACTACTCCATTAGTTTTTCAGAACGCCCCAGCCAGCAATTCCTCAACGACAAACGTAATGAAGCCATAGAACTCTTAAATTCTGATCTAAATACTATTTCCAATTGGGGCAGAGAAAACCTTGTTAACTTTAATGCTTCCAAAACCCTATTTCTCCATCTATCTACCCGTCAGGATCTCCCAGCGGACTATCCCTTATTCTTCAACAATACAAAAATCAACCATTCATCTTCTCTCAATATTCTTGGTGTCTCTTTTTCTTCTGCTCTCATTTGGAAGGACCATATTACCAGTCTTGCTAAGGCAGCCTTCCAGAAGCTCGGTGTGCTCAACCGCCTTAGGGGGTTCTTTTCCCCTGCACAGCTTCTTGCTCTGTACAGGGGCATAGTGCGCCCTTGTATTGAGTATTGTTCACATGTCTGGGGAGGTTCCTCTCACACCGCTCTCCTAGACAAAGTTGAAAGGAAGGCCTTTCGTATCATTAACTCCCGTCCACTCACCAACTCTCTGCAGTCTCTCTCTCTCCGCCGCAATGTTGCATATCTCTCGCTATTCTATCGCTACTATAATAATCAGTGTTCCTCAGAGCTATCCCAGTGCATACCACCTCCTTTACGTAGGGCACGTGGTACCCGTCTTGCAACTCAATCCCACCCCTACTCTGTGCAACTCTCCAACCCAAGAGTGAAACGTTACTCTCAAACTTTCTTCTACTCAACAGCTGAGCTCTGGAACTCTCTCCCAGAATCAGTCTTTCCCTCTTCCTATGACTTAAATTGCTTCAAACTCCGTGAGTCCAGGCATTTTGGCTCGAACGTCCCTTGATTTTGGCCCTGTCACTCTTTCAACTATGGGGGAGGCACTCGCTATAGGCAGTAATGCCTTTTGCCTCCCTCAATCACATAGAAAACAAAAATAAAAATAATAATAATTTCACTCCCAACACCAAACACCTCCCAATTAAATTAATGAAGGCATGTGATCTTCCCGGGATTCGAATCTGGGTTACCACATTCAGATCTTAAACACTCTAACCATTACACCATTAATTATCAGTATGTTTTCCAATTACATGGAATTCACTGCATAAAGGAAAGTATTTTATTTGTATTTACTTATTCAAGCATTATTTAAAAGAAACTTGATTGTCATTCTTCCCTTTCAAATGACTCTTAATTGGAGAAATATACTGAACAGTATGCCAGTGAGTTTGAATGCAACTTTTCACTTGACTTGGTTCAGTAATTACGACCATTGTGTGCAGGAATGTAAGGAATCATTTGAAATATCTCGCATAACAACGGATTGATTTGGTAAGAAGGCTTCACACCAACACTATTTCTGGCAACTTGTGTTCGCCAACTCTGGTCTAGTAGCATCAAGTGTAACTTTAATACAAAAAAATGTCAATTACAACCAATCTACCTTCAGTCTATACCCTAATCCAAGTAAGTAGGCCATAACTTTTGAACATTAACCTTTATAAATCACAAACAACAAGAGTAATATATGTCTACCATTTGGGAATGGTCAGCCAGACAACAGGTGTGGGAATCTACAGCCCATAGGCTCTAGCCCTTCTTGAGTTACATAGGTTATCGTTCACGGTTTCTGGACTACTAATTTAGAACAGGGTATAGTTACCAATATCAATACAAAAGATACCAGATATGTTGCCATAACAAATTTATCTATGGAAAGTTGCCGGCAAAAGTAGTCGGTGTGTATCCACCTATGTTCTCCGTAATGGAAGTTTCAATACATAATGGAATATTGAGGATTACAAAAGCTATCATTACAAAGGAAATCAAGCAACAACAGGTCTAGTGACCCTTCTAGGCTGCTTGTCCTCCAAAACACTGAGGATCAAGTGTCCAAACAGTGGTTTAGAGTGGGTAAGGGAACATTGGAAAGGGAACTACTGCCCTGGAACTAATGTCCGTGGCAGGATTAGGAAGTTAGTAGGGGACAGATGGGTTAGTAACTGAGGGGAGGATAAAATAAAGTTATTCATTTACAAACGCAGTCAGTCGCGGGTTTGATGCGAGATATTTGTCTAAGCGAAGTTTAAATGAATCAACGGTGCTGCAGTCTATAACATCTCGGGGAAGCCCATTACGTAATGGAACATGATTACACATTTGTGGAAACTATTATATATTTTTGTTTCGTGTGTGTGTGTGTGTGTGTAATTATGCATGTATGTATCCTATGTCGGAATGCATATGGTAAATAATATATATATATATATATGTGTGGGTGTGCGTTATGTTATGTGTACTGTATGCGTTAAATTGTGCTTTTGTGTACATTACGTTGGAATACCTAGGTTAAGATGTAGCCTTAAGCTTTACTGTCTTTGTGTAAGTGGCTTGATGAGCGTGGGTGCTGTTTACTAAAGAGAGAGAGAGAGAGAGAGAGAGAGAGAGAGAAACAGGTAACAAGTGGATGTGAGTGAGGACGAGACGGAAAGAATTGAAGTAGTGGTGAGAGTGGTTATGGCATTATAGTGGTGACTTGTGTTGTATAGACACAAGGCAGAACTGACGGTAGTCAGTGCCTCCCCCATAGTTGAAAGAGTGAGAGTGCCTAAAGCAAAGGACGTTCGAGCCAAAATGCCTGGACACAAGGAGTTTAAAGCAATCTAAGTCATAGGAGGAGGGAAAGACTGATTCTGGGAGAGAGTTCCAGAGCTCAGCTGTTCAATAGAAGAAAGTCTGAGAGTAACGTTTCACTCTTGGGTTGGATAGCTGCACAGAGTAGGGGTGGGATTGTGTTGTAAGACGGGTACCACATACCCTACTTAGAGGAGGTGGCATACACTGGGAAAGCTCTGAGGAGCACTGATTATTGTAGTAGCGAGAGAGATGCAACATTACGGCGAAGAGAGAGAGTTTGCAAAGAGTTGTTGAGTGGGCAGGAATTAATGATACAAAAGGCCGTCCTTTCTACTTTGTCTTGGAGTGCGTTGTGAGAGGATCCTCACCACACATGTGAATATTACCCAATGCAAGGACGCACTGAGCCCTTGTACAGAGCAAAAAGCTGTGCAGGGGTAAAGAATCCCTTGAGGCTGTTGACCACACCCAGCTTCTGGGAGGCTGCCTTAGCAAGACTGGTAATATGGTCCTTGCAAGTGAGAGCAGAAGAAAAAGAGACGCCAAAATATTGAAAGAAGTTGAAGGATTGACTTTTGTATTGTTGAAAAATATGGGATAGTCCGGTGGGAGCTCCGAACGGGTAGATAGATGAAAAAAATCGGTTTTGGAAGTATTAAAGGCAACAAGGTTTTATCTGCCCCAATTGGAAATAGTAGTTAGATAAGAAGATAAGTGTTGTATGGCTCCATTACGTTTGTCTTTGAGGGATTGCAGGCTGGGGCGTTCTGGAAAACTGATAGAGTAGTGTAAGGTATATACAGTATATATACTTCTATATATATTTATATTAATATATATATATATATATATATATATATATATATATATATATATATATATATTAGGGTGGCCCAAAAACAAAACGTTTAAATTGTCATCCTCCACTAGGCTGATCCTGTTCCATATCACAACGAGAGTTTGCATGCAGAAAATCATAAATATTAGACTGTATTTAGAGGTACCAACTATATGTATATTTTTCGCCTTTGAAATAAAATATGAATATTTTTTACTTTATTTATTCTTGGTGGTTGCCATTATATATACCAATAACTGTAAACAATGAAACATTGTGTGTTTATTGTAATACATCTAACATAATAAGGCAGAAACAAAACTTTGAATTGTAATGCGTAAGTTGTTGGGACCTCTAAACATGCTCCTATCTCTCCAATTATTTGCATGTAGGTAGGGTCTTGTAGTCATATGTGACCAAACCAGCCTTGTGGAGCAGCATATTATTAGAAAACAATTATAGCCCTATGTTTGTGGGCCACCCTAATATATATATATATATATATATATATATATATATATATATATATATTGTTACGTATCTTGATCCTCAAGTAGTTAACTTGATGAATCTAGATAGCACAGAGATATATATTAAGGTATCAGTCAGCTGAAGGCAAAACAAAAGTCAAATCTAATAAAATTATTTCCTGTTGTTGCTTCCTTTCCTTATGGATCTTAGTACTTGGTATCTTTTATTGACCGATACTCTTTAATTATGGAAAAATACTGAAACTAATTAAAGTCATGTAGTATTTATAAAGAATTATTATTAAACCGAAGCTTAGTAGGCTATGGTTATGAACCGAATAAGTTATATCTAAAGAAGGACTATTAATTCTATAAAAAGTCTCTTACCCTTTTTTAAATGAATAGCTAGTTTTCTTATAATTATGTCCTTTTATATACAGTATATTTAATGTAATTATTCTTGGTTCTTGTCTTACGTTAATAGTATAATATTATTATTATCATCAGGTTTAATATCAAAGTCACATAAAAAGTTAGATGTATATTTAATAATTAGTTAAATGTATTTCTTAACCACGTAACATAGAGGTTTGATTATGAGTAAATTAAGTTACAGGATCGCTTCATAGATTCGATTCAGTTTTCACTCAAATAATATGAAAAGCAAAATAATATTTTGAAGCTAAACTAATTTTCTTCAGCTTAGGAAATCACTAGAAGTAACATTAAAACAGCCATGTTAGTCTAAGGCGATATTACTAATATGAGACAATAGTATCACCGTACTAAGCACCGTTAAGCAATGTAAGCTTAATTAAAAGAAAATGAAAGAACTCGTAAGTATTAATATAAAACAATAGTATTACTTTCATCATAACCCAATTACTTAAAGAGTTGCTTTAGTCCACAAGTCAGTCAACTAAAATAGTTAAGTACATAATAGTAGCGTTAACACGTTAATCCCAATCAAATAGTTAGTACATAAATAGTAGCGTTAACGTTAATTCCCAATCACATATCTCACTAACCAACATAACGTAAGTGTTTACACCGAACACACTTAACACACACTTATATAATCAGACTGACAGTCACAAACCCATTATAATACTTCACCCAGTCTTCCTCCAGCTGCAAGTTCACCTTCCCCAACTCCAAATGAGACTGATTTGAATGCCCACTACTCGGGTCTTATATACTAAACAATGATGGTGTAGGAACGAATCAGGCGGCGGCGGGTAGTGCGCGCCCCAATCACAGCTCCTCGAGTTGCGTAGCAGGTGCGTGGTCCAATGGAGTCTCCTGGCGTCGATCATACGTCATAGCGTCGGGTCATCGAAGTAGTTTGCAGGGTCCCCTATGACGTACGCAGGTGTGAAGGCTTGTTTGCTGGTATGCGGACGAGCTGGTTTCCCCCTCGCTGGTTCGCTCGCTGGTCTGCTTCGCCGCCTGGGTAGTTTGGCACTCCTTCAACTCTAATTCTAACTCTTAAATTAACATACAGGGCTCCGTATGTCAGACCTCCCCCCTAGAAAAGAGTTTAAGGAGTATAGTACATAATATTAAACATAATACATCAATAGATTCACCACCAGATTGGCAACAGCAAGATTATAATTAGGATATAATAAGTATATCACCCAAAGTAGGCAATGTCTCCAGGTACCACATCAGATCGTAGCTGGAGCGCTATTCGAACTGCAAGGCATCTCACAGCTGAAGGCTTGACAGCGCACTACTAAAGCATGATATTTACCTCGCTACAAGGGAGAGCTAATTGCCAAAATCCTCTCATTAAATTAATCTTACTGCTGTAGGAGGCCAACCCGGTGAATGTATTCTTTGATCCGTGGCAGTGGGTAGGTATCGTTCTTTGTGACAGCATTAACTTGCCTATAGTCCATATGGCTCCCGTCTGGCTTTGGCACAAGTATGACTGGACTACTCCACTGGCTTAAGGCCCTTGTGATCAGCTTGTTTGATAACATATAGTCAAGCTTGACCTGCAGTATACTCCTGCGTTGTGGCGAGACACGGTAGGGGGATAGTTTAATGGGAGTTGCATCCCCTACGTCGATGTCGTGCATGGCCAAAGAAGTGAGCCCTGGAGTATCACGGAACACACTGGGAGACTGAGATAAAACAGAGATTAGTTGGTTCGCTTGATCAGAGGGAAGATGACATAGTTTAGATGGTAATTCCCCGCAAGCTACTGAATTATACTGAAAGTTGGATAGGCTACATGACAAGTCAAAGTCTTCATGGATACCTTTAGGCTCTGGAACAGTCTGTTGCGGGTCAGTAAGAGAACTGAAGACTTAGTCCGCACCAGGCTGTCCACAGGTCCTGACATTCACTGCTACAGTGGGAGAATCTGGAGGAGAGGAATCAGGGGACCTATGGTAGGGTTTCAACATATTTATATGGAATACTTGCGTGGGCTTTCTCCTGTCTGGGGTAGTTACTAGATAATCGGTAATGCTCACCCTCCGAATGATCTTATATGGGCCCCTGAACTTGGCAGATAAAGGTTGGCCAAAAAGGGGGAGCAGGACCAAAACTTCATCACCGGGCTGAAACTCCCTCTCACGGGTTTTTCTGTCATACCAGTTCTTCATGGAGCTTTTAGCCACTGTCAAGTTTTGAGCGGCAAACTCATATGAGGTTCTCAGCCGGATTTTGAAATTTGAAACATATTTGAGGAGGTTTTGGTTCCCCTCCTGGCCAACTAGGCTATCTTGCAATAGTTGCAAAGGACCTCTTACCTGGTGACCGAAAACTAGCTCATTAGGGGAAAAACCCAGGGATTCAGTTGGAACCTCACGAGTAGCAAATAAAAGAAAAGGTACCCCCTTATCCCACTCAACTCCGGTCTCTGTCAATACTTACGTAACATTCCCTTTAATGTCTGATGATATCGTTCGAGAACCCCTCGACTCTCTGGGTGGTAGGTGCTAGACTTAACATGCTCGATCCCCAACTCCTTCAGGGACTGCTGGATAATGTTAGAGGTAAAATTAGTTCCTTGATCACTTTGCACCTCATGGGGGAAACCCATTCTGGTGAAGAATTTGAGCAGTTCCTTTATGACAGTTGGAGCAGAGGTAGTCCTTAAGGGTATAGCCTCTGGGTAGCGAGTTGCCATGTCCATAATAGTTAATAAATAAATGTTACCATGGGAAGTCTTAGGCAATGGGCCTACAATGTCCGCTACCACCCGAGTAAAAGGATTCTCGAAGACGGGCAAGGGCACCAGAGGATGTACAGGCACCTTCTGATTGGGTTTTCCTGTCATCTGGCAAGTGTGACACACTCTACAAAACTCCACTACATCTGCACGCATTCCTGGCCAGTGAAAGTGGGCTCTGATTCTGTCTAGAGATTTTCTTACACCTAGGTGTCCTGCCAATGGTATACAATGTACCATTTCCAAGATATCTCTACGACAAGGTTTGGGGACTACTACTTGATGGACGTCCCAGGCCCCGTCATCGATTGGTCTGTGTGGCTGTCTCCATCTACGCCACAATACTCCTCCTTTGAGGTAGAAACATTCACCACCCTCCTTCTCACATTCCTCTTCACTCACGGCCCTGGCAGCTAACTCCTTGCATTCACTATCATATCTCTGTAGCTCTACCAGGCCACTAGGACAATTTGGAGGGGTTTCATGGTCATCGTTAGGGTCAAAATGAGCCATAAAGGTGTCAGATAAATCCACCTCAGTCACATCATCAGGCACAGTTGGAGCGTCATTCACACTCATCATCCCTTTTCTCAACTCTTACATTCGGTACATTTCTGTCTGAGGGAACTGCTACTTGAGACATTGAACGTGTGACAGCACACACAGGGAAAACTGTTGGCATCTCCTTTTCGATCTGACCGGTTAGTGGCTCGTTAACAGAGGAAAGTGACAAAATGGGGTCTGGTCGGACCTTCTCACCTGCTACATCATTCCCCAAAAGAAGTGTTACCCCAGGCACAGGGATATCTTGGGACCTACACAAAGCTATGGTGGCCTCACCCTGTAGTAACTCACATTCAATTTCGCCTTTTACCAAGTATGCATAAAATTGGCCTCCAGCACATCTCATTACAACTGGTTCGCCAGGTGGGCACTCAGTGTAAAGATTCACCATGAGGGTGCTAGTAGAACCGGTGTCTCTCAGAATTGTTACCTCATGCATACAATCATTTAATCTCACGTTGCCAGATGAAATAAAGGGACGGTAACTGTCCTGCACTGATAGTGAAATTATTATTGGCTTAACCCTAGTGGGTTGCACCACACATGCTACTACACCCCTGTCCAGATGATTTACGTTAGCTGCTAGGTACTCCTTCTGTCGGGAGTCCTGTATTAAAGGAACTTTTGGTGCTAGGGACTCCTTCTGTCAGGAGTCCTGCATTAAAGGAATTTTTGGTGCTAGGTACTCCTTCTGTTGGGAGTTCTGCATTAAAGGCACATATGGAGTTTGAGATACGGCGGCAACTGTCTGCCCCGATCTCTCGGTTTTCTCCTTGGCCCAGCACTGATAAGCTAGGTGGCCTCTCATGCCACAAAAAGTACATACTTTAGGGGATACGGGAACGTTCCCTCTTTGAGCATTACTATTAATTTGGGCCCCACCTCTGTTACCATTGCCCTGAGTCGCATTTTTAGTTGGGGGAACAATTGTATTTTGGCTAGCTGGGGAAGACGTTACAGGCTTGTGACTGGGTCTGTCAGATTTGTAAATGGGATACTTAAAATTAGAACTAGAATTATCATAGGGCTTCTTTCCACGAAATTTGTTGTTGAGCACGTATGTGTCAGCCATGTCAGCGGCGTCGGCAAGACAATCTACCTTTTTCCCCCTTAAATGATAGGCTACAGAAGAATCAATTTTCCATAGGACATTTTCTAATAGGACCAACTCCTTCAGATCGTTGTAGCTTGTGACTTTCTTACTCTTGACCCAATGATTGAAAGTTTTAGTCATGGTCCTGGCAAATACCTTATGGGTTTCTTCTACTTTCTTCTGGTTTTTACGGAAAGATTGCCTGTAAGCCTCAGGCTGCAGTTGATAGGTTTTTAGGATAGCTTCTTTGAGATTGTCATAATCCTGCCTAACCTCTGCTACTTCTGACAAATACGTGGCTCGAGCCTGCCCTGTCAAAACGGTTTGTAACATAAAAGGCCATTGATCTCTTGTCCACTTCATACCTCCAGCAACTTCCTCAAACAAAACAAAGAAATCCTGCACATTATCCTCAGTGAAAGGTGGAATGACACTAGTCATAGTCAATCCCAGAGGGGGAACAATTACGGGAGCATTTGTATTGACATTTAGTTGAGCTATACGATATTGATATTCATAATGTTCGGTCTTTATTCTGGCTTCTTCGATATTTGCTTTTATTCTGGCTTCTTCGGTATTTGCTTTGGCTTTTATGCTGGCTTCTTCGGTATTTGCTTTTATTCTGGCTAGTTCTAATATTTGATCACCGGTCAAACCAGGTGGCAATTGTTCATCAAGTTGGCTAGGTTTACTCGGGATCCCACCAACTGCTCCGTCACCCTCCCAGCCTTCTACAGGGAACAGGTGGGTTTTTATGGTCTGAGCCACCTCTACTTTAGACATGTTTGAGACAGTTAATTGGAGATGTGAGGCAAGCACTTTCAGTTCGGATTTTGACAGACAGTCAATATCAGGGGCTGTGGGGTCCGATTCTATGAAAACTCGAGCATCTTCGTCATTAATTAGATGAGGCATGATTAATATTTGATTTTAAAGTAGTGAAACGGTAATGAAACTGAGTGACACTGTATGAAACGAATCCTGGCAAGGTCGCCACTCTTCTGTTACGTATCTTGATCCTCAAGTGGTTAACTTGATGAATCTAGATAGCACAGAGATATATATTAAGGTATCAGTCAGCTGAAGGCAAAACAAAAGTCAAATCTAATAAAATTATTTCCTGTTGTTGCTTCCTTTCCTTTTGGATCTTAGTACTTGGTATCCTTTATTGACCGATACTCTTTAATTATGAAAAAATACTGAAACTAATTAAAGTCATGTAGTATTTATAAAGAATTATTATTAAACCCAAGCTTAGTAGGCTATGGTTATGAACCGAATACGTTATATCTAAAGAAGGACTATTAATTCTATAAAAAGTCTTGAAAGATAAATATTGAGGTAAGAATATTTCTGTCTCTTACCCTTTTTTAAATGAATAGCTAGTTTTCTTATATGTCCTTTTATATATATATTTAATATAATTATTCTTGGTTCTTGTCTTACGTTAATAATATAATATTATTATTATCATCAGGTTTAATATCAAAGTCACATAAAAAGTTAGATATATATTTAATAATTAGTTAAATGTATTTCTTAACCACGTAACATTGAGGTTTGATTATGAGTAAATTAAGTTACAGGATCGCTTCATAGATTCGATTCAGTTTTCACTCAAATAATATGAAAAGCAAAATAATATTTTGAAGCTAAAAGAATTTTCTTTTCAGCATAGGAAATCACTAGAAGTAACATTAAAACAGCCATGTTAGTCTAAGGCGATATTACTAATATGAGACAATAGTATCACCGTACTAAGCACCGTTAAGCAATGTAAGCTTAATTAAAAGAAAATGAAAGAACTCATAAGTATTAATATAAAACAATAGTATTACTTTCATCATAACCCAATTACTTAAAGAGTTGCTTTAGTCCACAAGTCAGTCAACTAAAATAGTTAAGTACATAATAGTAGCGTTAACGTTAATTCCCAATCAAATAGTTAAGTACATAATAGTAGCATTAACGTTAATTCCCAATCAAATAGAAGTACATAATAGTAGCGTTAATGTTAATTCCCAATCACATATCTCACTAACCAACATAACGTAAGTGTTTACACCGAACACACTTAACACACACTTATATAATCAGACTGACAGTCACAAACCCATTATAATACTTCACCCAGTCTTCCTCCAGCTGCAAGTTCACCTTCCCCAACTCCAAATGAGACTGATTTGAATTCCCACTACTCGGGTCTTATATACTAAACAATGATGGTGTAGGAACGAATCAGGCGGCGGCGGGTAGTGCGCGGCCCAATCACAGCTCCTCGAGTTGCGTAGCAGGTGCGTGGTCCAATGGAGTCTCCTGGCGTCGATCATACGTCATAGCGTCGGGTCATCGAATTAGTTTGCAGGGTCCCCTATGACGCACGCAGGTGTGAAGGCTTGTTTGCTGGTATGCGGACGAGCTGGTTTCCCCCTCGCTGGTTCGCTCGCTGGTCTGCTTCGCCGCCTGGGTAGTTTGGCACTCCTTCAACTCTAATTCTAACTTAAATTAACATACAGGATTCTGTATGTCAGACCTCTCCCTAGAAAAGAGTTTAAGGAGTATAGTACATAATATTAAACATAATACATAAATAGATTCACCACCAGATTGGCAACAGCAAGATTATAATTAGGATATAATAAGTATATCACCCAAAGTAGGCAACGTCTCCAGGTACCACATCAGATCATAGCCGGAACGTAGCTGGAGCGCTATTCGAACTGCAAGGCATCTCACAGCTGAAGGCTTGACAGCGCACTACTAAAGCATGATATTTACCTCGCTACAAGGGAGAGCTAATTGCCAAAATCCTCTCATTAAATTAATCTTACTGCTGTAGGAGGCCAACCCGGTGAATGTATTCTTTGATCCGTGGCAGTGGGTAGGTATCGTTCTTTGTGACAGCATTAACTTGCCTATAGTCCATATGGCTCCCGTCTGGCTTTGGCACAAGTATGACTGGACTACTCCACTGGCTTAAGGCCCTTGTGATCAGCTTGTTTGATAACATATAGTCAAGCTCGACCTGCAGTATACTTCTGCGTTGTGGCGAGACACGGTAGGGGGATAGTTTAATGGGAGTTGCATCCCCTACGTCGATGTCGTGCATGGCCAAAGAAGTGAGCCCTGGAGTATCACGGAACACACTGGGAGACTGAGATAAAACGGAGATTAGTTGGTTCGCTTGATCAGAGGGAAGATGACATAGTTTAGATGGTAATTCCCCCCAAGCTACTGAATTATACTGAAAGTTGGATAGGCTACATGACAAGTCAAAGTCTGCATGGATACCTTCAGGCTCTGGAACAGTCTGTTGCGGGTCAGTAAGAGAACTGAAGACTTAGTCCGATCCAGGCTCTCCACAGGTCCTGACATTCACTGCCACAGTGGGAGAATCTGGAGGAGAGGAATCAGGGGACCTATGATAGGGTTTCAACATATTTATATGGAATACTTGCATGGGCTTTCTCCTGTCTGGGGTAGTTACTAGATAATCGGTAATGCTCACCCTCCGAATGATCTTATATGGGCCCCTGAACTTGGCAGATAAAGGTTGGCCAAAAAGGGGGAGCAGGACCAAAACTTCATCACCGGGCTGAAACTCCCTCTCACGGGCTTTTCTGTCATACCAGTTCTTCATGGAGCTTTTAGCCACCGTCAAGTTTTGAGCGGCAAACTCACATGAGGTTCTCAGCCGGATTTTGAAATCTGAAACATATTTGAGGAGATTTTGGTTCCCCTCCTGGCCAACTAGGCTATCTTGCAATAGTTGCAAAGGACCTCTTACCTGGTGACCGAAAACTAGCTCATTAGGGGAAAAACCCAGGGATTCAGTTGGAACCTCACGAGTAGCAAATCAAAGAAAAGGTACCCCCTTATCCCACTCAACTCTGGTCTCTGTCAATACTTACGTAACATTCCCTTTAATGTCTGATGATATCGTTCGAGAACCCCTCGACTCTCTGGGTGGTAGGTGCTAGACTTAACATGCTCGATACCCAACTCCTTCAGGGACTGCTGGAAAATGTTAGAGGTAAAATTAGTTCCTTGATCACTTTGCACCTCATGGGGGAAACCCATTCTGGTGAAGAATTTGAGCAGTTCCTTTATGACAGTTGGAGCAGAGGTAGTCCTTAAGGGTATAGCCTCTGGATAGCGAGTTGCCATGTCCATAATAGTTAATAAATATATGTTACCTTGGGAAGTCTTAGGCAATGGGCCTACAATGTCCGCTACCACCCGAGTAAAAGGATTCTCGAAGACGGGTAAGGGCACCAGAGGATGTACAGGCACCTTCTGATTGAGTTTTCCTGTCATCTGGCAAGTGTGACACACTCTACAAAACTCCACTACATCTGCACGCATTCCTGGCCAGTGAAAGTGGGCTCTGATTCTGTCTAGAGTTTTTCTCACACCTAGGTGTCCTGCCAATGGTATACAATGTGCCATTTCCAAGATATCTCTACGACAAGGTTTGGGGACTACTACTTGATGGACGTCCCAGGCCCCATCATCGATTGGTCTGTGTGGCTGTCTCCATCTACGCCACAATACTCCTCCTTTGAGGTAGAAACATTCACCACCCTCCTTCTCACATTCCTCTTCACTCACGGCCCTGGCAGCTAACTCCTTGCATTCACTATCATATCTCTGTAGCTCTACCAGGCCACTAGGACAATTTGGAGGAGTTTCATGGTCATCGTTAGGGTCAAAATGAGCCATAAAGGTGTCAGATAAATCCACCTCAGTCACATCATCAGGCACAGTTGGAGCGTCATTCACACTCATCATCCCTTTTCTCAACTCTTACATTCGGTACATTTCTGTCTGAGGGAACTGCTACTTGAGACATTGAACGGGTGACAGCACACACAGGGAAAACTGTTGGCATCTCCTTTTCGAGCTCACCGGTTAGTGGCTCGTTAACAGAGGAAAGTGACAAAATGGGGTCTCGTCAGACCTTCTCACCTGCTACATCATTCCCCAAAAGAAGTGTTACCCAAGGCACAGGGATATCTTGGGACCTACACAAAGCTATGGTGGCCTCACCCTGTAGTAACTCACATTCAATTTCGCCTTTTACCAAGTATGCATAAAATTGGCCTCCAGCACCTCTCATTACAACTGGTTCGCCAGGTGGGCACTCAGTGTAAGGATTCACCATGAGGGTGCTAGTAGAACCGGTGTCTCTCAGAATTGTTACCTCATGCATACAACCATTTAATCTCACGTTGCCAGATGAAATAAGGGGACGGTGACTGTCCTGCACTGATAGTGAAATTATTATTGGCTTAACCCTAGTGGGTTGCACCACACATGCTACTACACCCTTGTCCAGATGATTTACGTTAGCTGCTAGGTACTCCTTCTGTCGGGAGTCCTGTATTAAAGGAACTTTTGGTGCTAGGGACTCCTTCTGTCAGGAGTCCTGCATTAAAGGAATTGTTGGTGCTAGGTACTCCTTCTGTTGGGAGTTCTGCATTAAAGGCACATATGGAGTTTGAGATACGGCGGCAACTGTCTACCCCGATCTCTCGGTTTCCTCCTTGGCCCAGCACTGATAAGCTAGGTGGCCTCTCATGCCACAAAAAGTACATACTTTAGGGGATACGGGAACGTTCCCTCTTTGAGCATTACTATTAATTTGGACCCCACCTCTGTTACCATTGCCCTGAGTCGCATTTTCAGTTGGGGGAACAATTGTATTTTGGCTAGCTGGGGAAGACGTTACAGGCTTGTGACTGAGTCTGTCAGATTTGTGAATGGGATACTTAAAATTAGAACTAGAATTATCGTAGGGCTTCTTTCCACGAAATTTGTTGTTGAGCACGTATGTGTCAGCCATGTCAGTGGCCTCGGCAAGACGATCTACCTTTTTCCCCCTTAAATGATAGGCTACAGAAGAATCAATTTTCCATAGGAAATTTTCTAACAGGACCAACTCCTTCAGATCGTTGTAGCTTGTGACTTCCTTACTCTTGACCCAATGATTGAAAGTTTTAGTCATGGTCCTGGCAAATACCTTATGGGTTTCTTCTACTTTCTTCTGGTTTTTACGGAAAGATTGCCTGTAAGCCTCAGGCTGCAGTTGATAGGTTTTTAGGATAGCTTCTTTGAGATTGTCATAATCCTGCCTAACCTCTGCTACTTCTGACAAATACGTGGCTCGAGCCTGCCCTGTCAAAACGGTTTGTAACATAAAAGGCCATTGATCTCTTGTCCACTTCATACCTCCAGCAACTTCCTCAAACAAAACAAAGAAATCCTGCACATTATCCTCAGTGAAAGGTGGAATGACACTAGTCATAGTCAATCCCAGAGGGGAAACAATTACGGGAGCATTTGTATTGACATTTAGTTGAGCTATACGATATTGATATTCATAATGTTCGGTCTTTATTCTGGCTTCTTCGATATTTGCTTTTATTCTGGCTTCTTCGGTATTTGCTTTGGCTTTTATGCTGGCTTCTTTGGTATTTGATTTTATTCTGGCTAGTTCTAATATTTGATCACCGGTCAAACCAGGTGGCAATTGTTCATCAAGTTGGCTAGGTTTACTCGGGATCCCACCAACTGCTCCGTCACCCTCCCAGCTTTCTACAGGGAACAGGTGGGTTTTTATGGTCTGAGCCACCTCTACTTTAGACATGTTTGAGACAGTTAATTGGAGATGTGAGGCAAGCACTTTCAGTTCGGATTTTGACAGACAGTCAATATCAGGGGCTGTGGGGTCCGATTCTATGAAACTCGAGCATCTTCGTCATTAATTAGATGAGGCATGATTAATATTTGATTTTAAAGTAGTGAAACGGTAATGAAACTGAGTGACACTGTAAGAAACGAATCCTGGCAAGGTCGCCACTCTTCTGTTACGTATCTTGATCCTCAAGTGGTTAACTTGATGAATCTAGATAGCACAGAGATATATATTAAGGTATCAGTCAGCTGAAGGCAAAACAAAAGTCAAATCTAATAAAATTATTTCCTGTTGTTGCTTCCTTTCCTTTTGGATCTTAGTACTTGGTATCCTTTATTGCCCGATACTCTTTAATTATGAAAAAATACTGAAACTAATTAAAGTCATGTAGTATTTATAAAGAATTATTATTAAACCCTAGCTTAGTAGGCTATGGTTATGAACCGAATAAGTTATATCTGAAGAAGGACTATTAATTCTATAAAAAGTCTTGACAGATAAATATTGAGGTAAGAATATTTCTGTCTCTTACCCTTTTTGAAATGAATAGCTAGTTTTCTTATATGTCCTTTTATATATATTTAATGTAATTATTCTTGGTTCTTGTCTTACGTTAATAGTATAATATTATTATTATCATCAGGTTTAATATCAAAGTCACATAAAAAGTTAGATATATATTAAATAATTAGTTAAATGTATTTCTTAACCACGTAACATTGAGGTTTGATTATGAGTAAATTAAGTTACAGGATCGCTTCATAGATTCGATTCAGTTTTCACTCAAATAATATGAAAAGCAACATAATATTTTGAAGCTAAAAGAATTTTCTTCAGCTTAGGAAATCACTAGAAGTAACATTAAAACAGCCATGTTAGTCTAAGGCCATATTACTAATATGAGACAATAGTATCACCGTACTAAGCACCGTTAAGCAATGTAAGCTTAATTAAAAGAAAATGAAAGAACTCGTAAGTATTAATATAAAACAATAGTATTACTTTCATCATAACCCAATTACTTAAAGAGTTGCTTTAGTCCACAAGTCAGTCAACTAAAATAGTTAAGTACATAATAGTAGCGTTAACGTTAATTCCCAATCAAATAGTTAAGTACATAATAGTAGCGTTAACGTTAATTCCCAATCACATATCTCACTAACCAACATAACGTAAGTGTTTACACCGAACACACTTAACACACACTTATATAATCAGACTGACAGTCACAAACCCATTATAATACTTCACCCAGTCTTCCTCCAGCTGCAAGTTCACCTTCCCCAACTCCAAATGAGACTGATTTGAATTCCCACTACTCGGGTCTTATATACTAAACAATGATGGAGTAGGAACGAATCAGGCGGCGGCGGGTAGTGCGCGCCCCAATCACAGCTCCTCGAGTTGCGTAGCAGGTGCGTGGTCCAATGGAGTCTCCTGGCGTCGATCATACGTCATAGCGTCGGGTCATCGAATTAGTTTGCAGGGTCCCCTATGACGCACCCAGGTGTGAAGGCTTGTTTGCTGGTATGCGGACGAGCTGGTTTCCCCCTCGCTGGTTCGCTCGCTGGTCTGCTTCACCGCCTGGGTAGTTTGGCACTCCTTCAACTCTAATTCTAACTCTTAAATTAACATACAGGGCTCCGTATGTCAGACCTCCTCCCTAAAAAAGAGTTTAAGGAGTATAGTACATAATATTAAACATAATACATAAATAGATTCACCACCAGATTGGCAACAGCAAGATTATAATTAGGATATAATAAGTATATCACCCAAAGTAGGCAACGTCTCCAGGTACCACATCAGATCATAGCCGAAACGTAGCTGGAGCGCTATTCGAACTGCAAGGCATCTCACAGCTGAAGGCTTGACAGCGCACTACTAAAACATGATATTTACCTCGCTACAAGGGAGAGCTAATTGCCAAAATCCTCTCATTAAATTAATCTTACTGCTGTAGGAGGCCAACCCGGTGAATGTATTCTTTGATCCGTGGCAGTGGGTAGGTATCGTTCTTTGTGACAGTATTAACTTGCCTATAGTCCATATGGCTCCCGTCTGGCTTTGGCACAAGTATGACTGGACTACTCCACTGGCTTAAGGCCCTTGTGATCAGCTTGTTTGATAACATATAGTCAAGCACGACCTGCAGTATACTCCTGCGTTGTGGTGAGACACGGTAGGGGGATAGTTTAATGGGAGTTGCATCCCCTACGTCGATGTCGTGCATGGCCAAAGAAGTGAGCCCTGGAGTATCACGGAACACACTGGGAGACTGAGATAAAACAGAGATTAGTTGGTTCGCTTGATCAGAGGGAAGATGACATAGTTTAGATGGTAATTCCCCCCAAGCTACTGAATTATACTGAAAGTTGGATAGGCTACATGACAAGTCAAAGTCTGCATGGATACCTTCAGGCTCTGGAACAGTCTGTTGC
This sequence comes from Paralithodes platypus, assembly GCA_032716605.1. NCBI lineage: Eukaryota > Metazoa > Arthropoda > Malacostraca > Decapoda > Lithodidae > Paralithodes > Paralithodes platypus. The sequence continues at coordinate 20,088,817 of CM064524.1, forward strand.
GGGTCAGCAAGAGAACTGAAGACTTAGTCCGCACCAGGCTGTCCACAGGTCCTGACATTCACTGCCACAGTGGGAGAATCTGGAGGAGAGGAATCAGGGGACCTATGGTAGGGTTTCAACATATTTATATGGAATACTTGCGTGGGCTTTCTCCTGTCTGGGGTAGTTACTAGATAATCGGTAATGCTCACCCTCCGAATGATCTTATAGGGGCCCATGAACTTGGCAGATAAAGGTTAGCCAAAAAGGGGGAGCAGGACCAAAACTTCATCACCGGGCTGAAACTCCCTCTCACAGGCTTTTCTGTCATACCAGTTCTTCATGGAGCTTTTAGCCACTGTCAAATTTTGAGCGGCAAACTCACATGAGGTTCTCAGCCGGATTTTGAAATCTGAAACATATTTGAGGAGATTTTGGTTCCCCTCCTGGCCAACTAGGCTATCTTGCAATAGTTGCAAAGGACCTCTTACCTGGTGACCGAAAACTAGCTCATTAGGGGAAAAACCCAGGGATTCAGTTGGAACCTCACGAGTAGCAAATACAAGAAAAGGTACCCCCTTATCCCACTCAACTCCGGTCTCTGTCAATACTTACGTAACATTCCCTTTAATGTCTGATGATATCGTTCGAGAACCCCTCGACTCTCTGGGTGGTAGATGCTAGACTTAACATGCTCGATACCCAACTCCTTCAGGGACTGCTGGAAAATGTTAGAGGTAAAATTAGTTCCTTGATCACTTTGCACCTCATGGGGGAAACCCATTCTGGTGAAGAATTTGAGCAGTTCCTTTATGACAGTTGGAGCAGAGGTAGTCCTTAAGGGTATAGCCTCTGGGTAGCGAGTTGCCATGTCCATAATAGTTAATAAATAAATGTTACCTTGGGAAGTCTTAGGCAATGGGCCTACAATGTCCGCAACAACCCGAGTAAAAGGATTCTCGAAGACGGGCAAGGGCACCAGAGGATGTACAGGCACCTTCTGATTGGGTTTTCCTGTCATCTGGCAAGTGTGACACACTCTACAAAACTCCACTTCATCTGCACGCATTCCTGGCCAGTGAAAGTGGGCTCTGATTCTGTCTAGAGTTTTTCTCACACCTAGGTGTCCTGCCAATGGTATACAATGTGCCATTTCCAAGATATCTCTACGACAAGGTTTGGGGACTACTACTTGATGGGCGTCCCAGGCCCCGTCATCGATTGGTCTGTGTGGCTGTCTCCATCTACGCCACAATACTCCTCCTTTGAGGTAGAAACATTCACCACCCTCCTTCTCACATTCCTCTTCACTCACGGCCCTGGCAGCTAACTCCTTGCATTCACTATCATTTCTCTGTAGCTCTACCAGGCCACTAGGACAATTTGGAGGGGTTTCATGGTCATCGTTAGGGTCTAAATGAGCCATAAAGGTGTCAGATAAATCCACCTCAGTCACATCATCAGGCACAGTGGAGCGTATTCACACTCATCATCCCTTTTCTCAACTCTTACATTCGGTACATTTCTGTCTAAGGGAACTGCTACTTGAGACATTGAACATGTGACAGCACACACAGGGAAAACTGTTGGCATCTCCTTTTCGAGCTCACCGGTTAGTGGCTCGTTAACAGAGGAAAGTGACAAAATGGGGTCTGGTCGGACCTTCTCACCTGCTACATCATTCCCCAAAAGAAGTGTTACCCCAGGCACAGGGATATCTTGGGACTTACACAAAGCTATGGTGGCCTCACCCTGTAGTAACTCACATTCAATTTCGCCTTTTACCAAGTATGCATAAAATTGGCCTCCAGCACCTCTCATTACAATTGGTTCGCCAGGTGGGCACTCAGTGTAAGGATTCACCATGAGGGTGCTAGTAGAACCGGTGTCTCTCAGAATTGTTACCTCATGCATACAACCATTTAATCTCACGTTGCCAGATGAAATAAAGGGACGGTAACTGTCCTGCACTGATAGTGAAATTATTATTGGCTTAACCCTAGGGGGTTGCACCACACATGCTACTACACCCCTGTCCAGATGATTTACATTAGCTGCTAGGTACTCCTTCTGTCGGGAGTCCTGTATTAAAGGAACTTTTGGTGCTAGGGACTCCTTCTGTCAGGAGTCATGCATTAAAGGAATTTTTGATGCTAGGTACTCCTTCTGTTGGGAGTTCTGCATTAAAGGCACATATGGAGTTTGAGATACGGCGGCAACTGTCTGCCCCGATCTCTCGGTTTTCTCCTTGGCCCAGCACTGATAAGCTAGGTGGCCTCTCATGCCACAAAAAGTACATACTTTAGGGGATACGGGAACGTTCCCTCTTTGAGCATTACTATTAATTTGGGCCCCACCTCTGTTACCATTGCCCTGAGTCGCATTTTTAGTTGGGGGAACAATTGTATTTTGGCTAGCTGGGGAAGACGTTACAGGCTTGTGACGGGGTCTGTCAGATTTGTGAATGGGATACTTAAAATTAGAACTAGAATTATCGTAGGGCTTCTTTCCACGAAATTTGTTGTTGAGCACGTATGTGTCAGCCATGTCAGCGGCGTCGGCAAGACAATCTACCTTTTTCCCCCTTAACCCGGCAAGCGCGATAGGCCTCACGGAAGGCTTCCTATAGGGAACGCGATAGGCCTCACGGAAGCAAGACCATAAAAAAAAGCCTTCCAAAAAAAAAAAGGGCCTATCAAAACAAAGGATTTTGTCTCTAGGTGAGATAATTCCCCTCTAGTACTCATCCATGTGTTTCTCACCCCTCCCCCTCCCCTCCTTCCCCACCTTATTCCCCCCTCCCCCCCCCTCCTCAATTATCACCTATTTATCCTCTTATTATCATCATTTATCGGTTATTTTTCTCTCCCGCGATAATGTAGCACAAGTTGGTTGCATAAAAGGTCGTTATGCAACACCCAGACACCGGCACACACCGCCTCGCTCGTCTCAGTTGACTCCCAGACAGCGAGAGGGGAGGGCTGCCTGTGGCTCTCTCTCTCGCCTGAGATTATGACCGGGTGGCCAATATCTTCGTTTTTCACCACCCAAATGCTTTTCCCACTTATTTTAGCACTCTTGAAGGTTCATATATACATCATATATGTAAAATAAAAGCATACCGAAAACAAATAATGCTTTATATTGTAAATATAACGAATTCTGTCAGAATCCAGGGCTAGAAATGCACAAATAACTACCCTAGCACCTAGGTCTATATCGCGCTTGTCAGGTTAAATGATAGGCTACAGAAGAATCAATTTTCCATAGGAAATTTTCTAACAGGACCAACTCCTTCAGATCGTTGTAGCTTGTGACTTTCTTACTCTTGACCCAATGATTGAAAGTTTTAGTCATGGTCCTGGCAAATACCTTATGGGTTTCTTCTACTTTCTTCTGGTTTTTACGGAAAGATTGCCTGTAAGCCTCAGGCTGCAGTTGATAGGTTTTTAGGATAGCTTCTTTGAGATTGTCATAATCCTGCCTAACCTCTGCTACTTCTGACAAATACGTGGCTCGAGCCTGCCCTGTCAAAACGGTTTGTAACATAAAAGGCCATTGATCTCTTGTCCACTTCATACCTCCAGCAACTTCCTCAAACAAAACAAAGAAATCCTGCACATTATCCTCAGTGAAAGGTGGAATGACACTAGTCATAGTCAATCCCAGAGGGGGAACAATTACGGGAGCATTTGTATTGACATTTAGTTGAGCTATACGATATTGATATTCATAATGTTCGGTCTTTATTCTGGCTTCTTCGATATTTGCTTTTATTCTGGCTTCTTCGTTATTTGCCATGGCTTTTATGCTGGCTTCTTCGGTATTTGCTTTTATTCTGGCTACTTCTAATATTTGATCACCGGTCAAACCAGGTGGCAATTGTTCATCAAGTTGGCTAGGTTTACTCGGGATCCCACCAACTGCTCCGTCACCCTCCCAGCCTTCTACAGGGAACAGGTGGGTTTTTATGGTCTGAGCCACCTCTACTTTAGACATGTTTGAGACAGTTAATTGGAGATGTGAGGCAAGCACTTTCAGTTCGGATTTTGACAGACAGTCAATATCAGGGGCTGTGGGGTCCGATTCTATGAAAACTCGAGCATCTTCGTCATTAATTAGATGAGGCATGATTAATATTTGATTTTAAAGTAGTGAAACGGTAATGAAACTGAGTGACACTGTATGAAACGAATCCTGGCAAGGTCGCCACTCTTCTGTTACGTATCTTGATCCTCAAGTGGTTAACTTGATGAATCTAGATAGCACAGAGATATATATTAAGGTATCAGTCAGCTGAAGGCAAAACAAAAGTAAAATCTAATAAAATTATTTCCTGTTGTTGCTTTCTTTCTTTTTGGATCTTAGTACTTGGTATCCTTTATTGCCCGATACTCTTTAATTATGAAACAATACTGAAACTAATTAAAGTCATGTAGTATTTATAAATAATTATTATTTAACCGAAGCTTAGTAGGCTATGGTTATGAACGAATAAGTTATATCTAAAGAAGGACTATTAATTCTATAAAAAGTCTTGAAAGATAAATATTGCGGTAAGAATATTTCTGTCTCTTACCCTTTTTTAAATGAATAGCTAGTTTTCTTATATGTCCTTTTATATATATTTAATGTAATTATTCTTGGTTCTTGTCTTATGTTAATAGTATAATATTATTATTATCATCAGGATTAATATCAAAGTCTCATAAAAAGTTAGATATATATTTAATACTTAGTTAAATGTATTTCTTAACCACATTCACTAATGAAAATTTGGCACAGTTTCCAGAAGTCCGTAAGGTATATAGCGATAGTATAGAAAATAGGTTAAGTACAGTTACTATAAGTAGAAATGATGTGCTTAAGGAAATTGACAGACTGAAACCTCATAAATCGCCTGGTCCTGATGATGTATATGCTAAAGTATTAAAAGAATGTAGTGATGAGTTAAGTTACCCATTAACATTTTTAGTTAACAAGTCATTGGAGACAGGTATAGTTCCAGAAGCTTGGAAGCTTGCAAACGTAGTTCCGATCTTCAAAAAAAGGTGACAAATCAATAGCATCCAATTACCGTCCCATTAGTCTTACATCAATCATAGGAAAGCTACTAGAGTCAATTATTGCTAGTAAAATTAGAAACCACTTAGATACATTTAATTTAATAAATTCTTCTCAGCATGGATTCACTCAGGGACGTTCTCTTGCCTTACTAATTTGCTTAGTTTTTTTCTCAGAGGTATATGAAGCAGTAGATAATGACAAGTCATATGATATAATATATTTAGATTTCAGTAAAGCTTTCGACAGAGTTCCCCATGAGAGATTGATGAGAAAGGTTGAGGCGCATGGAATAGGAGGGGCGTTGTTGGGATGGATTAGGTCATGGCTAATTGGTAGGAAGCAGAGAGTCAGCATAAATGGTAAGAAGTCAGAATGGGGAGCAGTCAAAAGTGGTGTCCCCCAGGGATCTGTATTAGGTCCTCTGTTGTTTGTTATATACATAAATGACCTTGATTTAGGTATAACTAGTAGGATAAGTAAATTTGCAGACGATACCAAAATGGGGAGAACAATTGATACAGATAGAGATATAGAGTGCCTCCAAAGGGATCTAGATACCTTACACGAATGGTCAGTAAATTGGCAGATGAAGTTTAACATTGACAAATGCAAGGTATTAAAGATAGGGAAGATGCATACAAATGTTAAATATAAACTAGCTAATGTGGAATTAGAAAAGTCGAATTGTGAGAAAGATCTAGGTGTGTTTGTTAGCAATGATTTGAAGCCTAGACAACAGTGTATAAGCGTTCGAAACAAGGTAATCAGGATTCTCGGGTTCATCTCAAGGAGTGTGAGTAACAGAACTGCTGATGTTATCTTAAAACTTTACTTGTCATTAGTGAGACCCCATATGGATTATGCTGGTCAATTTTGGTGTCCTTATTACAGAATGGACATAGATTCATTGGAGAGAGTACAACGTAGAATGACAAAAATGATCCATAATATTAGAAATCTTCCGTATAAAGAAATGTTGAAGAAATTAGGCTTACATTCGTTAGAGAGACACAGAGTTAAAGGGGATATGATAGAGGTGTTCAAGTGGGTTAGTGGGATTAACAAAGGGGACATGACAAATGTATTAAAGCTTAGTGATAGCGAAAGAACTCGTACCAATGGTTTCAAATTAGATAAATTTCGTTTCAGAAAAGATATAGGCAAATATTGGTTTGGTAACAGAGTTGTAGATGGGTGGAATGGACTACCAAGTGCTATAGTGGGATTAAAAACGATAGGGAGCTTTAAGATAAAATTGGATAAGCATATGGACGAGAAGGGTTGGGTGTGAAGGGGGATCAGCAGGGTTTGGGCCAATCAGCGCTCTGCAGACCCCCGTAATCCTGCGTTAATCTCTAACCGTTTTGGTAAGATGATCCTCAGGGTATTAGAGTGTTGAGCCTATAATTGGGCTTTGTAATTGGGGTTGTGTGGGACAGGAATCTGCCTTGCTTAGGCCAATCGGCTTTCTGCAGACTCCCATTTTCTTATGTTCTTATGTTCTTATGTTCTTCTTATGTTCTTATGTAACATTGAGGTTTGATTATGAGTAAATTAAGTTACAGGATCGCTTCATAGATTCGATTCAGGTTTCACTCAAATAATATGAAAAGCAAAATAATATTTTGAAGCTAAAAGAATTTTCTTCAGCTTAGGAAATCACTAGAAGTAACATTAAAACAGCCATGTTAGTCTAAGGCGATATTACTAATATGAGACAATAGTATCACCGTACTAAGCACCGTTAAGCAATGTAAGCTTAATTAAAAGAAAATGAAAGAACTCGTAAGTATTAATATAAAACAATAGTATTACTTTCATCATAACCCAATTACTTAAAGAGTTGCTTTAGTCAACAAGTCAGTCAACTAAAATAGTTAAGTACATAATAGTAGCATTAACGTTAATTCCCAATCAAATAGTTAAGTACATAATAGTAGCATTAAACGTTAATTCCCAATCAAATAGTTAAGTACATAATAGTAGCGTTAACGTTAATTCCCAATCACATATCTCACTAACCAACATAACGTAAGTGTTTACACCGAACACAATTAACACACACTTATATAATCTGACTGACAGTCACAAACCCATTACAATACTTCACCCAGTCTTCCTCCAGCTGCAAGTTCACCTTCCCCAACTCCAAATGAGACTGATTTGAATGCCCACTACTCGGGTCTTATATACTAAACAATGATGGTGTAGGACCGAATCAGGCAGCGGCGGGTAGTGCGCGCCCCAATCACAGCTCCTCGAGTTGCGTAGCAGGTGCGTGGTCCAATGGAGTCTCCTGGCGTCGATCATACGTCATAGCGTCGAGTCATCGAAGTAGTTTGCAGGGTCCCCTATGACGCACGCAGGTGTGAAGGCTTGTTTGCTGGTATGCGGACGAGCTGGTTTCCCCCTCGCTGGTTCGCTCGCTGGTCTGCTTCGCCGCTGGGGTAGTTTGGCACTCCTTCAACTCTAATTCTAACTCTTAAATTATCATACAGGGCTCCGTATGTCAGAATATATATATATATATATGTATATATATACAGCATATATATACCGTATATATATATATATATATATATATATATATATATATATATATATATATATATATATATAATATATATATATATATATAGCATATATATGAAATAATCGACTAACAAAAAAAAACTTCCCGCTTAACTACATTAGTGGTAGTGATGGTGTTGGTAACGTTATGATGGTGATTGTTGGTTATGGTGGTGTTGATTTAGTTATCATGGTGGTGATTGTATTGTGTTGGTGATTGTGTTGTGGTGACAATGATAGTGGTAGTGATGGTGTTGGTAATGTTATGGTGGTGTTGATTTAGTTATCGTGGTGGTGATTGTATTGTGTTGGTGATTGTGTTGTGGTAACAATGATAGTGGTAGTGATGGTGTTGGTAATGTTATGGTGGCGATTGTTGGTTATATTAGTGGTAGTGATGGTGTTGGTAATAATATGGTGGTGATTGTTGGTTATATTAGTGGTAGTGATGGTGTTGGTAATGTTATGGTGGTGATTGTTGGCTATATTAGTGGTAGTGATGGTGTTGGTAATGTTATGGTGGTGATTGTTGGTTATATTAGTGGTAGTGATGGTGTTGGTAATGTTATGGTGGTGATTGTTGGTTATATTAGTGGTAGTGATAGTGTTGGCAATGTTATGGTGGTGATTGTTGGTTTTATTAGTGGTAGTGATGGTGTTGGTAATGTTATGGTGGTGATTGTTGGTTATATTAGTGGTAGTGATGGTGTTGGTAATGTTATGGTGGTGATTGTTAGTTATATTAGTGGTAGTGATGGTGTTGGTAATGTTAGGGTGGTGATTGTTGGTTATATTAGTGGTAGTGATGGTGTTGGTAATGTTATGGTGGTGATTGTTGTTGTTGTTGTTGTTGTTCCCCCAGCTGCCTGGCCGAACAGCCCCAAGGCCCCGAGCAATTCCAAGGCCATAACCGAGCGCCCCCACAGAATCCTCCCTGCCGACCACAATAAAGCCTGGGTGACCGAAGCCACTCCATGGCGGGGAGCTGAGGAGGATGCAGAAATGCCCGGGAAACCAAAGCCCCACCCAGGGCCCTGTGCCCCTCAGCAATTATGAAGAGAAAGTTGAGGGGCAAGGGAAAAATGTGACGCTTTGGCTTCCAATATTTGTAGATTGGGAGGTCAATCCACGGAAAAGACGCCGTCACTTGAGATCTAGAAAATATATAAGTTAAAGGAACAGTCAGAGTAAGCTATGGGTATGGCAGAGATCGCTCAGTTCTCACTCTGATAGACCAGCCCATCACCACATGACTAGAACCCAATCCTCTCAGCATCAGCTAGGAAAGGCCCTAGAAAGCCGCCTTTGGCGGGGGGATAGCTCCCCTATTTCAACCCCTTTCGGGGTCGGGCACCCGCCAGGTGGTGATTGTTGGTTTTATTAGTGGTAGTGATGGTGTTGGTAATGTTATGGTGGTGATTGTTGGTTATATTAGTGGTAGTGATGGTGTTGGTAATGTTATGGTGGTGATTGTTGGTTTTATTAGTGGTAGTGATGGTGTTGGTAATGTTATGGTGGTGATTGTTGGTTATATTAGTGGTAGTGATGGTGTTGGTAATGTTATGGTGGTGATTGTTGGTTATATTAGTGGTAGTGATGGTGTTGGTAATGTTATGGTGGTGATTGTTAGTTATATTAGTGGTAGTGATGGTGTTGGTAATGTTATGGTGGTGATTGTTGGTTATATTAGTGGTAGTGATGGTGTTGGTAATGTTATGGTGGTGATTGTTGGTTTTATTAGTGGTAGTGATGGTGTTGGTAATGTTATGGTGGTGATTGTTGGTTATATTAGTGGTAGTGATGGTGTTGGTAATGTTATGTTGGTGATTGTTGGTTATGGTGGTTTTGATTTAGTTGTCGTGGTGTGGATTGTATTGTGTTGGTGATTTTGTTGTGGTAACAATGATAGTGGTGTAGTGATGGGATGGTAAAGTTGTTTGAGGTAATAATAGTGATAGTAATCATTATAACAGGGTGATTAGGGTTGGCTAAACTTGTGTTCGTCGTGTTGTGCTAGGTTTAGGGATGTTGATCGTAATGTGATGTGGTATTAAGGGGGGGATGGTCGCTTTTTCTGGCCCCCCTTTCTCCATTGATTTTTTCCCCATTATTTTTAAGGTTTTAAAATATTCGCCCCATTAGTTTGGCGATTTTTAGAATTTTCGCTCCATTTCTATCAATTTTAAGACCTTTAGTGCCATTTGGGTGTCGATTTTGTCCTGGCGAGCGATAGCGAGCCTTTAATTTGAGAGGATCAGGCCTTCGGCTGGGACATTTTTCTATTGAAAAATGTACGAATGTATTTTGAAAGGGGCTCAATGGGGTGTTATTTTAAGCTTGATGGAGGGCTAGGCAGCAAACTAATAACCTGCCCATAATAGTGGTGGTGATTGTGCTGTGATGCTGAATGACGGTGGACAATAGTGCTGGTTACAGTGGTGGTGGCTGTGCTGATGGGTTGGTAGTCATGGTGGTGTTGTAGGGAGAACGGCATAAAAAGAAATCAGCTTAAGAAGGACGTATGCCAATTATATGGCTACAGACATTCTCCATTAATACTTTTAAACACCCTATATCTTCTCTAAACTTTATACAATCGTCTAAATGCAGCTAAACAAAATATTTAGACGTCACCGGTACTGTAAGGGTTAAAGGGAGAATGTCATAACAACAGTAAAGGGGAATAACGTATAAGAATTGTCAGAACAAAATATGAAACCTGAAGAGGGAATACATAAATTTACCTTAGTTGAGACTGCATTGCTCTGGAAAACTGGAGGTTCTAGGATTTCGCAACATAAATAACCGGCTCTAAACAATCCGAACGTCTGACCTATGAACAGAAATCCTACTACGCGTATTTACATTTTCGAAGTTTATGCTAATTCCATACCCCCGCCTTTGTATTTGATGAACACTGTGTGGCCATTGTATAGCCATTTTAGATATATTAATGCATTGTTATTATTATGAAACCTGGAGACAGGTTTTTGTGAACACGAATTGGTATTATACTAAACTATGTTGCCATTAGGTTGCCGGTATATGAGTATGAATTAAATATGTTAGGATTACATTTATGGCTGGAATAGTTATAAAACTGACAAAAAACATATATTTTTATATATTTTTTTATAAACCAAATGTAAACGATAAGTAATATATAATATTAAAATCACATCAAATTCACCTGTGCATTCACTCCTTCAGTCATCTTTATCTCATTCTCCCATCCATCACACTCTCGAGAACACGAAGTGTAAATATTAAAGCGCAAGCATTCTGTTTGCGTGCAGATCTTTCCAATAAGCAGTGAATCTCTCTCCGTCTCTCAGGGTGTTGTATATTGGTGGTGTTATGGTGATGTATATTAGTATTGTTGTTGTTGTTGTTGTTGTTGTTCCTTAAGCTGCCTGGCCGAACAGCCCCGAGTCCCTGGGGAAGGCCATGGCCACGATCGGGCTTTCCCACAGAGCTCTCATTGAGTGTAGATTGTGTTGTTGGCGTATGTGGTTGTGTGAAATGCAGTCTTCTATGATGTGTTTAATGGTATGGGGTGCTGTGTTACATCCCGGGCAGGTGTCGACTACGGAGTCATCCAGTCTCTTCTGATAGCTCAGGAGAGCTGGATGGTGTCCGCATCTCAGCCTGGCCAGGTGGACTCTGTCCTCGCGAGGAAGGGAGGATTCGGAAGGATGGATTTCGGGAGGTCGTGTTTGCAGCTGCGTGTTGTCTGTGAGTGAGTGGATGGATCGGCGAGAGATATGAGTATGGATGTGCTTCTGGAAGTTGGTTCGGGGTGGGCAGGGAGGGAGAGAGGACAGTAATTGTGTGTGATACCATGTGCTGGGTGTTGTTTTAATATTTATTGGTGTCTGTGGGTGTGTTGCCATGTAGTTTAGTGGGTGGTCCTGGTTCGTGGAGGCTGCTGCCAGGAATTGAGTGCCTCTCATGTCCAGATGATCTTTGACTTTGAGGATTTTGGTTTCTTGATGTAGGTGATCTGTGGGTGCAGTAGCTGTGCAGCCTATAATGATCTTTAGGGCTTTGTCTTGAATAGTCTGTAAGGTCTTATGATGTGTTTCAGCTAGGTTAGAAACCCAGGCTGGGCTTGCGTATTCCATCACTGATCTTATGTATTGTTTATATACTGTGGTGGTGGTTTCTTTGTTGTGTCAACATTGTGTGTGAGTAAGTGACCTGAGGGCGTTAAGTCTGGGTGTCAGTTTCTTTTTAATGTTTGTGGTGTGCTGTTTGAATGTCATATGAGTATCATATGTTACTCCTAGGATTTTGGGTGTGTGTGTATGTGTTAGGGGTGTGTTGTTTATGATGAGTTGGGGGATGTATTCATGTTCTGTCCAGCTTGTGTGCAGGGTTGCGGTGGATTTGGCTGGGGCTAGATTAAGACTGTTTGTAGTGCACCAGCCATGTAGTGTGTTGAGATAGGGTTGAAGGAGATCTGTTCCTCTTTTTGGGTCATGGTGTGTGCTTGTGAGTGTTATGTCATCTGCATAGGAGGCTAAGTTTATTTGGGGCGTATTGGGTGTAGTTATATCGTGCATGTACAGATTGAAGAGTGCGGGCGATAGGACGGATCCTTGTGGGACTCCGTTTGGAAAGTTCTGATTCTAGATGACTGACCGGCAGAAGATACGTGTGCACATCTGCCTGCTAGGAAGTTGGTCAGCCTTTTGTTTGTGTTGTTGTGCATGTTTGTGTTGTAGATTTTGTTTGTTAGGTTGTGGCGGGGGATGGCATCGAAGGCTTTACTAATGTCGAGTGTGGCTAATAGTGATCTGTGTGGTGGTCTAGCTGAGTTGATGTCGTCAAAAGCTCTTTGTGTAAGGTCTGTGAGAAGAGTGTTTGTGGAGTGCAGTGGCCTAAAGCCATGTTGTGTTGGAGCTAGGGGTAGGTCGTGTGTAATTAGTTGTAGTACAAGGCGTTCCATGACTTTGAAGGGGATGGAAAGGAGTGTGATGGGGCGGTGTGAGGAGGGTAGCGTGGGGTCTTTGTTGGGTTTGGGGAATGTAATGATGATACCATGCTTCCAGATATCTGGTATTGTGGTGTGTTAATAACTGTAGTTTGATATGTTAGTGAGTGCTTGTATGCCTTGTGGTCCCAGGTGTCTGAGGTGTATGTTGCTTATGTTGTCTAGGCCACAGGCGGGTGAGTGCTTGAGATTGTTGATGATATGCTTTGTCAGGTGATTGGTGAAGGGTGTATAGTCAGGGTCTGTGGGGAATTGTCTCTTACGTCGGATGACACGTCGGTCGTCTTTGTGAGGTTTTAGGTGGCTGACATGTAAGAAGTGATTGATGAGAGTGTTTGCTTGTTGGTTACATGAAGGAGTAGAGTCTGTTGTTGTGATTGCAGCATGTGATTGTGTTGTGTTGCTGTTGGAAAGTGTGATGCTGTTTAGGGTTTTGTAGAGTGTTTTGGGGTTTGTTTTGTGATCAAGTGTTTGTAGGAAGTTATTCCAATTTAGTTTTTGTTGTTCTTGTTTTTTGTTGTTAGTCTGGGTGTTGAGTGCTTGGATTTGTTGTGTGATGTCTTGTGTGTGGGGTGCTGGGGAGTGTTTCAGTATGTCGCGTTGTCTGATGAGGTTTTGAATTTCTGGTGTGAAGTTGGGTTTGTGTCTTTTTCTGTTAACTCTTGGAATGTGTTTCTTGTCAGCGTTTTGAATAGTTTTATTGAGTATGTGTACAGCATTGTTTATGTTAGTGATGGGTGTAGTGTTTAGAGTTGTGGAGTGTTGTTCTGTCTCATTTGTGAATGCTTCCCAGTTAGCTCTTTTATAATTGGTGTATGTGTGTTTGTGGTTAGCTGGGGTGAGTCTGGTTTTGGTGGTGATAATGATCGGGAGGTGGTCAGAGCCTAAGGTTCTGACCACCCTCCAGGATGTTGTGGGGGCGAGTTCTGGGGAGCAAAAGGTGATGTCCGGAGATGATGGGTTATAGAGGGCTTGGTGGGGAATATGGGTATGTTGATGGATGTCATTAAGGATGATGAGGTTATCAGTTTGGTTTTGTAGTACCAGCCCTCTGTCTGTGTCGGGGTTGTCGACAAACCAGGCTGACGTCTTGGCGTTGAAGTCCCCACCCAGGATGATGTGTGGGGTGTTTGTGATGTGTTGTAATTGTGGTCTGTATTCATTTGGTACTGTAGGGGATGTTTGGGGAGGGATGTATGTGTTTATGATGGTTATGTTGGAGTTGTTGCCAGTGCGTAATTTAATTGATTGTATTTTTGTTATGTTATCATTGGGGGAGGAGGGATTTGGTATGTATTGTTGTGTTGTATTGGTGTTTAGTGGTGCTATAGGGATGTATTATTATGTTGTGTTGTTGTTGATGTTACATTGGTATTACTGTATTGAATTTAAAGTTATTTGTATCTTAGTTTTGTTGTTGATAATCTATGAAATATTTTCTTTGGTATTATATTGTAGTTTGTTAATTTACCATTGGTAGACATATGGTGTTGAATACCGGTGACATAGTTGTATTGTATTGGATGCTGCATAGAATATTGGAATTAATGTATTGAAAATGGGTTTTGTTAATTTTGCATTGGTGTTGTTAATTTGAATAATTATAGAGGAGTGATTTTAGATATTGAAATTATACTGAATGATAGTTTATTTGTGTTTCTTACAGGTTGTGTAATCGTGATTCATCGTTGTTGGTGTTGGTATTTTGAATAACGTTGATATTATTGATTTATAGAATACAAAAACAGTGCCCTAGATATCTTAACGAATTCAGTCCAGGTCCCACTACACGTCTGGTAATTGGACCATTCGCATTACTGGACAATTAACGAGACACAGTGATGATTGTGGAGGTGAGAGTACAGTAGGATCAGGGGAGTCATACATGAGAGAGAGAGAGAGAGAGAGAGAGAGAGAGAGAGAAGAGAGGGGAGGAGAGGAGAGAGAGAGAGAGAGAGAGAGAGAGAGAGAGAGAGAGAGAGAGAGAGAGAGAGAGAGAGAGAGAGAGAGAGAGAGAGAGAGAGAGAGAGAGAGAGAGAGAGAGAGAACAAAAACAAAAACTGAGAACAATATATATAAGAGCATGTGAAAGAACAGTGGAGAACAAGATTGATATTGAAAGAAAAATCAACTATTACCATATGTAAAACTAAGACTACACCAAACCCCCGTGCTGTGGTGCTGGTGGTGGCATCTTCATTAAAACTTTCACAGGTAATGGCAAGGGGAAATTAACAAAGTAAATAACCTCATGGTGATAATAATCTATATGACCACCTGCCGAACTCACTTAATTGCTTCATTTGCTGCCAGAATGTTATAAACGTATATTGGATCATTAGGCCTAGGTTTGCTCTGCTACCTTATATTGTTGATATCCAATTTCCTTTGAAGTATATGTATATACTATGTTGTGCATATTTAAATTATTAAGGCAACACACATATACCCAATGGCAGAATATAGCATTAAGAGGAGATTTCCAATTGAGGATTTTTTTTTCTGGACCCCTTTCTCTCTCATGTTTTGCCCCCTTGCTTTTGATATTTTAAGACGTTCGCCCCATTAGTTTGGTGATTTTAAGAACTTTTTCCCCATCTCTGTCAATTTAGGACCTTTCATGTCATTTTGGTGACAATTACTGTATATCCTGGCGAACAATAGAGAGCCTGTAATTCAAGAGGAAGCGGTCATCGGCTGGGAAATGTTCTACCGACAAATGTACACATTTATCTTAAAAGGGGGTCTAGGGAGTGTAATTTTAAGCTTGATGTAGGTCTAGGGAACAAACTAAAATACCTCCCCTTAACTTTGTCAGGGGGCATTATATATATATTATATACCAGCTACCACCAGGCAATATTATTCACCTTAAGACAGACCTCTAAGATTATTATGATTACAAATTATGAGATATTCTTAATATCACCAACCCACAAATTAACTTACACATATACTCAGAGTCTCTCTCTCTCTCTCTATTCTTTCAGTACAAGCCCCGCATACCACGTGAATCCCCAATAGTTGTCTGCGAGTCTCTTACTGAATTAACTAAAGTCAATGTATCCACAAAGTGGGGACTTTATATGCTATCGAATGAAACTTTCGCATTAGTAAGTATTCATTACTAATAATATGACTCGCTATAATCGTACACTATAACAATGAATACAACTATACAATAGTGTCTTTTGTGTTATCTCTCATCCTCCTCTTCCATCCTGAAATTGAGGTAACAGAACAGATCTTCACTCTCTTTCACTTCTAATAAATCTCCATTACATCTTTTACCATTCCACTGCTTCTTAAGGTCTTCCAGTAATCGCCCCCACTGCACAAATCACCCTTTTTCTAACCTCCCCATAAATTCCACTGATTCCGTGTATTTACCGTTACACATTCGGGTAACACATAACAAAAAAATCAGGTATTCTTTAATCGGTTCAGTCTAGTTCAATTCGTTGGTGGACTTGCTGGGGGTTAATATCGGGTAACTTGATCTGCGAGGAATGTGGAGGATGAATTAAGGTGGACAAAACATAACAAATTAATTCATTAATATATAATACTTGCTTGCCGGCCCAATATTACTTGATTGTTCAATATATCTAAATCAAAGTGTTAACAATTGATATCAACAAATGTTACATATTTGGCCTTTAGACGTGATACTTGGTATTAATTCCAAGTGTATTTTCCGCTGTCATATGACGTGCAATTGTACATTACCATATTTTCAGAAAATCTTTCTCATTCACTCTCACTCCCACACACTGTCATTCACACACACTCACAAACACACACACTCTCTCTCGCTCTTTCTCTCGACCCAATTCAGCAACCTAGTATGATCATGGTTTGCATTACAAGACTTCAGAGGATGTGGGCCGGGGGGTGGGGGGGGGGGGGGAATACAAATTACACAAAGCGATACACACATAACCCTTCACAAATTCTGGGAAAAGAAGACCCCTCCAAAACATACAAATAAATATATAGCCTACATAAATAAATATATATATATATATATTGAGAATATATCACAAATACAAGTGAGCCACTAAATGTTTCTAGTCTCTCAGTGGGGATCGAACCATCGACCATCAGGATGATAGCCGACGCTTTAATCAATTACACCACGGCAGTCTAAAAGACACTCAGCCTTCTATCCTATTTATGTTAGGGAGAAGGGAAACCCACTAGGCGAATATATTTCAATTCAAACCTAGTTGTAGGATCCATATTTCCAGAATACCATACACGGATTTTTGAGTGTCCTGACGCAACTCGGGTAGAAATTGATTTCATTTAATTCTAACCCACAAAGCATGAGAGTTACAAATATTGAGAATATATCACAAATACACGTGAGCCACTAAATGTTTCTAGTCTCTCAGTGGGGATCGAACTATCGAACATCAGGATGATAGCCGACGCTTTAATCAATTACACCACGGCAGTCTAAAAGACACTCAGCCTTCTATCCTATTTATGTTAGGGAGAAGGGAAACCCACTAGGCGAATATATTTCAATTCAAACCTAGTTGTAGGATCCATATTTCCAGAATACCATACACGGATTTTTGAGTGTCCCGACGCATGTTGCGTCGGGACACTAAAAAATCCATGTATGGTATTCTGGAAATATGGATCCTACAACTAGGTTTGAATTGAAATATATTCGCCTAGTGGGTTTCCCTTCTCCCTAACATAAATAGGATAGAAGGCTGAGTGTCTTTTAGACTGCCGTGGTGTAATTGATTAAAGCGTCGGCTATCATCCTGATGGTCTATGGTTCGATCCCCACTGAGAGACTAGAAACATATATATATATATATATATGAAAAGTATATAAATAGATGATATACAGGTATATATACTGTACATAAATATGTAAACCAAATATAAGGCCCAACCTGGTCGAAATGGATCTAGAGGGTACAGTACGTAGTGTTTCCCCGGACTGGCACTTTCCGCCCAATAGTATAGGGGCCCGAACCTGATGGTAGTGCTCCATGAGGCTGCCCTGTCATTGGGCGAAAAATACCAGGCCAGTCGTAGTGCCGTGTACGCGCACGAGGTGTGTCCCTGTGGCTGGTTCTGGGGGGGTGTACCGAGGCCACTGGATCCTACCCCCTGGTAATCTCTTGGGGGAAGGTGCTGGGAATGGTCCCGGGGTAGACTGGAACCGGTGTTCCGGGGGGTGGTGATGCCAATTTGCCACCCAAATTACCCAAATATGACTAAACAACCTAAAAAGAAACAACGTAAGTCCGAAGATCCAAAACCGCACAGGATAAGGACAAATGCCCCCACAATCTCAGACTTGCTAGTGTGAATGTTGGTAGTTTGAATCTGCGTGCAAATGAAGTGGCTGAGATGTGTGAGAGGAGGCGAGTGGACGTCTGCTGTGCCCAGGAAACACTCTGGAAGAGGCATTGGGTACAGTGGATTGTCGGAAGAAAGAAAAGATATAGGATCTACTGGATGGGGGTGGAGACTGATAAAGCGAAAGGAGGAGTGGGTGTTCTGGTGGCTGAAGAGCTGGCGGAAAGTGTGCTTCAGATTACGAGAGTTAGCGAAAGGCTGATTGTTTTGAAGTTGAAAGTTGGTGAAAGAATTCTGAATGTGATATCTGCATATGTCCCACAGGCTGGTCTACAGAAAGAGATAAAAGAGGACTTCTGGAATGACCCCGTCAGTGTCATTTCAGGCCTCTCGGAGAATGAAATAACAATCGTGGCGGGTGACCTGAATGGTCATGTGGGAGCATCTGCAGATGGATTCGAGTGGGTACATGGAGGAAATGGTTACAGAAGGAGGAACCTGGAAGGCGAATATATACTGGAGTCCTGCGTTGCACTCAACATGGTTGTGTGTAACACGAAGTTCAAGAAAAGACAGAGCCATCTGATCACATATAACTCTGGGGTCTCCAGTAGCCAGATAGATTACTTCTTGGTTAACAGGAAAGACTGGAAACTGGTTCGGGATGTAAAGGTCATCCCTAGCGAAGAATGTATCCCCCAGCATAAGCTACTTATGTGCGACATGAGCTTATACAGAGATCCTAAGCGCAAGAAAGTATACATACCCAAAAGGAAAGTGTGGCTGCTGAAGAACAAGGAAGTTAGGGATAGGTTTCAAAGTGAACTGGAGGAAATGAATAGAAATAAGAAAGCTAGGCCTAAAGATGTAAATAGTCAATGGAACTTTCTTAAGCATAGCCTTATCGCTGCCACTGACAAAGTCTGTGGGAAAACAAAGGGTCACCCCAGGAATAAGACCTCCTGGTGGTGGAACGATGAGGTCGAACATGCTGTGCAAGAGAAAAGGAAATGCTTCAAAGCATGGAAGAAGGGAGGCAGCAAGGAGGAATACCAGGCAGCTAAACTAACTGCCAAAAGAGTTATTTACAATGCTAAAGAAGGCATTAAGGACCTGGTCCTCGAACAAGTGTTTAACACTGACAATCCCAATGGGATCTTCAACCTAGCTAGGCGAGTTAAACATGAAAGTAGGGATATTATAGGTGAACAGTGTGTTAGAAACGATAATGGGAAGATTGTGTATGCAGAAAATTAAATCAGGGAAGCATAGAAGGCACACTATGAACGATTACTAAATGTAGAGTTTGAATGGGATAAGGAACAGCTTAGTATCGAAAAACCAATATCTGGACCCCCTCCTTTGATAGCACCAGCTGTAGTGAGTGACGCAATCAATATAATGAAGGACGGTAAAGATCCAGGGTGCTCTGATATTGATGCTGAGATGATAAAAGCCTCAGGGGAGACTTGTGTCAACTTAGTCACTGAGTTGATAAACACCATTATTAAAGATGAGAAAATCCCAGAGGATTGACTCAAAAGTGTAATAGTAAATATACACAAAGGAAATGGGGATGCACTAGATAGAGGAAATTATAGGGGCCTGAAAATGCTTGACCAAATCATGAAGGTATATGAGAGAATCTTTGAGGGTTTGATGAGGCAAAGCATCTCCATTGATGATATGCAGTTTGATTTTATGCCAGGACGGGGTACAACCAATGCTATCTTCATAGTCAGGCAGATACATGAAAGATACTTACTAAAAGGCAGGGATCTTTACTTTGTATTTGTAGACCTGGAGAAGGCCTTTGACAAGGTGCCTAGAGATGTTGTGCAGTAGGCTATGAGGAAACTTGGTGTGGAAGAGTGGCTGGTGCGTGGGTGCGTGTGATAATGAAGATGTATGAGGATTCGCGAAGTGCGGTGAGGGTGAAGGGTGTACTGAGTGATGAGTTCGCAGTCCGTGTTGGAGTCCATCAGGGTTCAGTGTTAAGCCCCCTCCTCTTTATTATTGTCCTGAAGGCACTGTCTAGAGTTTTTAGAGGCAGACTCCCGTTGGAACTGTTTTATGCAGACAATTTAGTCTTAATAGCTGACAGTATGCAAGATGCTGAGGCCAAATTTAGAGAATGGAGAGAGGGCATGGCGAGCAAGGGTTTAAGTCAATATTAACAAAACCAAGGTTATGCATTGTAGATTGAGACAAGGCAATGTGGAAAAGAGCGGTGCATACCCATGTGCAGTGTGTGGAAAGGGTGTGGGCGTTAACGCGATTCAATGTAGCATCTGTCGACGCTGGGTGCACCATTTGAATAAACGCTGTAGTAGAATAAAGGGACCCCTGCCGAAGGATAAGTCAGAAATAGAGAAATTTGAGTGCGTAGTGTGCAAAGGCGAGCTTGTGCTAAGTGATGATCCTGTGGCTGTGAATTTTGGAAATGAGTCATTGGAGCTGGTGAACTAGTTTTGTTACCTAGGAGATACCATCTCTGCCGGTGGTTGGGCCGAGGCTGCCACTGTTGCTAGAATTAGATGTGGCTGGGGGAACTTCAGAGAACTGCTGCCAATCCTGACCATAAAAAGAATGCCTCTCCCCCTGAATGGAAAGGTGTACGCCTCATGTGTTATAAGTGCAATGACGTATGCCTCAGAAACATGGGCCGTTAAAGTAGAGGATGTCAACAGAATGGAACGTAATGAGATGAGAATGGTTAGATGGATGTGTGAGGCCAGCCTACAGGATAGAATAACAAATGTTGAGCTGAGGAGACGTTTAGGTATAAAGAGTATTAGCGAGGTGATGCGTACAAGTAGACTGGGATGGTATGGACATGTGGAGAGAATGGATGAACAAAATTGGGTGAAAAAATGCAGGTCTGTGATTGTGGAGGGAGCTGCACAAAGGGGTGGACCGAGGAAGACCTGGGATCGGACTATACGTACCGATCTCAAATCCAAGAACTTGACAAGTGAAGCAGCCCTTAACAGGGTTGCTGCCATTAGGACAAGAGACTGAAACTGCACGTATATGTGGAACACTCAGTCTTAAAATGTTATGTATGTTATGTATGTATATAAATAAATAAATGAAATACAAAATAAACAAACAAAAATGGTTGGTGTATGAACAAAGTAAGGGAAAAACTACAGATAAAATACTAAGAAATACATATGGTGAAATTCAGATGGTAGTAGGCGGTTCACAAATATTCTGGAATGTGCATGCAAGCGAGTCAAGGGAAAGTGCTACGAATAAAATATATTATATACAAAACATATGCGAATAAAAACGAGAAAGTACAATAATTGTAAGTTGCATGCAACAGGTTTAAAACAGGAACATATGCTATTCCTAGGTAAGAAGGAATAAGGGAAAAATGGAACAGAAAGAAGCGTGAGGAAAATAGAAAGAATGCACCAAATGATGACTGAATTATATAATGTAAACGAAAATGAAACAAAAATAGCATGTGCACAGATAGAATGGAAGAAATACAACACACGGGTAGACGTACAGGAGCAATGAAAGTTGTGTAATCAAAAGAAAACTAAATACGAAAACTGTGTGAATAATTTTAAACCTAGCAGAATTAAATGCATATAATATATTTGTTATAGTAATATCTACGATGGCAATATAATAACAGAGTGAGAAAGATCAAACGGGAGAAATGTTGCAGCGACACGAAACTATATTACAAACGTGGAAGGAGCTAACGGAAAGGCTTAATGGGATAATATTATAGCAAGTCGCGGAGAAGACAAGAGCAGATGAAATGGCTAAACAAAAATGGAAAGAAATGTCTGTCTGTGTCTATCAGTTGTATATTTGTATATAATGTCTGTCTGTGTCTATCAGTTGTATATTTGTATATAATGTCTGTCTGTGTCTATCAGTTGTATATTTGTATATAATGTCTGTCTGTGTCTATCAGTTGTATATTTGTATATAATGTCTGTCTGTGTCTATCAGTTGTATATTTGTATATAATGTCTGTCTGTGTCTATCAGTTGTATATTTGTATATAATGTCTGTCTGTGTCTATCAGTTGTATATTTGTATATAATGTCTGTCTGTGTCTATCAGTTGTATATTTGTATATAATGTCTGTCTGTGTCTATCAGTTGTATATTTGTATATATTAGTATTACTTGTTTATGCATCTCTTCTTAGTTATATCTATATTTCTACGTATCTGTATACAATTTACCTCTGCTTATCTATCTTACTATCTATATCACTCTTCAATCTAGCAGCCGATTTTACCAGGCCCTCTCTCCGCCATCCCCACTAGGAAGAGCCTATTTTCCAGGTTCATCGCTCGGGAGTGTATTGTTTTGTGGCGGTGGGATGGAGCTCAATTTCGCCTTACCTCATTTCACATAGACGCTCTTTTCTATCTAGCTTTCGTTGTTGCGCTCTCTCTCTCTCTCTCTCTCTCTCTCTCTCTCTCTCTCTCTCTCTCTCTCTCTCTCTCTCTCTCAGGACTTAAATGCTAATCCGTCAAGAACCACGCATTTGGATAAAGCCCCATCAACAAGACCCAAATCCAAAACCACCAGGTAGGATGACCAAGGACAGCGAGGACCGAGGACAGCCATAAACATAAATGTAGATCCGACCAGAACCAAAACATTTATTATAAAGCGTTCCATGAGTTCTAAAACCGCAACTTTATCAGTTTTCTATGCAAACGCTCGTAGCGCACACAGTAAATTATCAGATTTAGAGGAACTGGTGTTTACAGAAAATTATGACGTAATTAGCATAACAGAATCTTCGCTTGATTGATAGAAATGGAGGTGGCGTTATACTTTCTATCAAAGAACGTGTAAACACGACCGACCGTCATGTCAAAACCTCAAATTGTGAACGTCGACACATTCTTTGTGCTAATAAAATAATATTTGTATTAATATACAGACCTCCAGCTCAATCAGTGCAAATTAACCGATACATTTATGAGCAAATTGCAGATGTAAGTAACTCGCAAGATACCGTAATTTACCTGTGACCAAGTGAGGAGATAGTCTTACTTCACACTCCGGACAAGACCTGTATGCCAACTTCCAAGAAAGTTCGCTCTATTAATTTGTTAGATCTCCGACCCGTGGAAATAACGTCCTTGACCTTGTACTTTCAACAAAAGAAGAATTGATAGATAATTTGAATCTCGGTGAATAATTCAGTAACAGCGACCATCGTACGATAAGTTTCAGTTTATAGTTTACTAGTAACGAACCAAATAGCAGCATCATAAAGTCCCTAATTTCAAGAAAACAAACTTTCGTAAACTTAGAACAACGTTTAAAGAAACTGACTGGAGCTATCTAATTAACATTAACTACATAAATAAATCAGGGGAATTGTTCGCAACCACTTACCTAAAAGCACTGTAAGACTTCATACCATCGAAAATACGGCGGACACGCCATAATTATAAGCCTTAACCCGTACAGCCCCAGCGACGCGTCTGACGCGTCGGCGATGTATGTAACGCACAGCCCCAGAGACGCGCCTGACGCGTCACCCTAATTGCGCCGACCGAAACCTCAGGTGTAGCCACTCTAGAGGGCTCAGATTTGTATTGGAACTGTGTACGTATCCCACGCAACCGTGCCGATGGTTGAAAACTCTCAAAGTCCACGTGCGTGCGCGCGAGCGCGCAATAACCTGTTTTTTGGGGATAATTGCCTTCAATTTTTTACTCTTGTAAAATCCGTTTTCGGGGGCTCTGTAGGACCATTTTTAAAGCTTTTGAGCCGTTTTTCGTGGTTTTTCCTTCATTCCTAACCCATTCGCTATTGTTTCTGGAATAAAACCATTTTTTGAAAACCGGCCGGGTTCTGGTGCGCAAACATTACAAAACTAGCCGGGGCTCCACGGGTTAATGGTGGAAACAAGATATTTCACACTGTTTGCATGCTAATAAAGATCGCTCATGATAACATATAATCCTCACAAAATTACGAAGAAGGGGGTGAAATTCATAGAACTACGACGCAAAGCCAAAAAGTTAAAACAAAGTAAAAAGACCCTAGACTTTCATGTTGCTAATCAAAGTAAAGCAAACCAGACATAATTTTACAGTTCAATCAGAAAAAAAGAAAGTAGTTACTTCAACTATTGGACCGTTAGTCAATGAAAATGGAGAATACACCAAAAACGAAGTACAAATGAGTAATGCCCTTAATACCTTCTTTGCATCAGCTGTTGTTTGCATCAGCTTTTTACAACAGAAAACCTTAGTAGTATCCCTACAGTTTCGCCGGTTCAGATATATAACTCTGATGTTCTAAGCAATATCACAATTACAGAGAGAGAAGTATTGAAATGTCTAGATAAACTCAAGGTATATAAATCGCTTAGACCTGATACGATCTCACCTAGAGTTCTAAAGAAAGCTAAGGATGAGCTCTGTAAACCATTGACATTGCTATTAAAAAAATCCTTGCAGTCTGGGACTTTGCCTGATCAGAAGAAGCTCGGCAACGTAACACCAATGTTAACAAAAGGCAGCCAATCCCTACCCAGTTACTAACGTCCAATTAGCTTAACTTAAGTTGTACGTAAAATGCTAGAAATACTCATAAAAAACAAACTCGTAAATCACTTAGAGGAAAACAACATACTCAGAGATACTTAACACAGCTTTCGTAACAAACGCTCCTGCTTAACCCTCTCCGACATACGACGCGATTTTGAGCCGATTGGGGATACTTTAAAGCCTTTGTTACCAGCAGGGGTATTTAGAAACCTTTAGTTTAGTTACTTCAACCTCTGCAGTTGTATTTGAGTTAGCTGTGTTGAGCCTATTAGGGATACTGTAAAGCCTTTGTTACCATCAGGGGTATTTAGAAACCTTTAGTTTAGTTACTTCAACCTCTGCAGTTGTCTTTGAGTTAGCTGTGGGCAGAAAATTAATTTTGGAGAGGTAATTATAAGTGAGAGAACTCTATTTCTTATTGCTAATCTGGCAACTCTGCGTCATATGTGTCTGAAGGGGTTAACAAAACTCTTAGACTTCCTCCAGAGATATCCTCAACCTATATGATGAGAGTAAAGCTGTAGATATTATTTACATTGATTTTCAAAAGGCCATTGAGAAAGTTCCCCACAATCCCCAGGGATATGTACTAGAGCAAATTATCTTCCTAGTTTACATCAACAACATAGATGAGGGTCTCACCTGTACAATCTCGAAGTTTGCTGACGATACAAACATTGCAAATAATGTACTCTCAAAAGAACAAGTTGAAGATATGCAACATAATTTAAATAAGTTGTCATATTGGGCTCAAATTTGACAAATGAGTTCCAATGCGGATAAATGTTCTGTACTACATATCGGAAACCAAAATGAGAAAGCAAACAATTCGATGAATAACACCCAGCTTAAGAGTGTAGACATATAACAGATTTGGGAGTAACAATATCGAGTAACCTAAAACCCAGTCAACAATGTTTAGAAGTTGTTAAGAAAGCAAACAAAATAATTGGCTTTATAGGCTACTCAATTGAGCATAAATCGAACGATGTAATCTTAACTCTTTACAATTCCTTAGTCCGGCCTCTTCTGGAATATTGCGTTCAATCCTGGTGCCCTTACTACCAAAAAGATATATGAAAGCTAGAACGAGTTCAACGTAGAGTTACCAACATGATACCTAGCCTTAAGAACAAACAATACGAGGAGCGTCTTAGTGAATTAACTCTATTTCCTTTAACCCAACTTAATTCAAGTGTTCAAAACCAACAAAGGAATTGACAATATGAACTGTAGTAAGTACTTCACTATCGACCATTATAATTACAGCAGGGAAACGGTTGAAAAATTATTGGTAAATCTTTTAACTACACGAGTAGAGTCGAAGAATTTCTCCTTGAGATGTCAATTTATGGATTGGGCTTCCCCGAGATGTTATAGACTGCAGCACCGTTGATTCTTTTAAACTTCGCCTAGAGAAGCATCTTGCCTCAAAGCTGTGACTGACTGCGTTTGTATATGAATAACTAAATTCCCCCCTCAGATCCATCAAGGAATATTGCGTTTACAAATTACTAATATGTTACACTGTGTTATATTACTAACACAACTGTCCCATACTAACATCTAATCCTACAATGGACATTAGTTCCAGGGCAGTTCTTCCTTTTCCAATGTTCCCTTACCCACTCTAAACCACCATTTGGACCCTTGATCCTCAGTGCTTTGGAAGACAAGCAGCCTAGAGGGGTTGCTAGATCTGTTGTTGCTTGATTTGATTTGTACTCAGCTCATTTCACGTAGGCGCTTCTCTATCCCTGGCTTTTGTTTTTCCCCTATCTCATTCCCTTCTCTCTCTCTCTCTCTCTCTCTCTCTCTCTCTCTCTCTCTCTCGTTCTTTCTCTCTATCTTTATTTCTCTCTCTCTCTCGTTCTTTCTCTCTATCTTTATTTGTCTCTCTCTCTCTCTCTCTCTCTCTCTGTACTAGGGGTACTAATATCTGAAAACCTAAAAACTTCCGACCAATGTATGTATACAGTAGCAGCTGCAAATAAGGCAAACATAGTATTGGACTTTATTTAACCAAAATTTACATATAAACATGAGAACGTAATAGTGCCACTGTTCAAAAGTATGGTGAGGCCCCACCTTGAATATGGTGTGCAGTTCTGGTCACCTTATCTGATCAAGGACATTGTAAGACTCGTGTCAGTACAGCGTAGAGCAACGAAGATGATACCCTCATTAAGAAATAAACCATATGAAGAAAGAATTAAACGATTGAACCTGTTCTCATTAAAAAAGAGGAGGTTGAGGGGTCAGCTTATTGAGTGCTTTAACCCTTATTTAGCGGCGAGCAACATAAGTCGAGTTAAATAAAGCTGGACTATGTGGCGGCGCTCGACATAACTCGAGTGGCAATTTCAGCACGTAATGTGGCTGAGAGAGAGAGACAAGTGGTGGCAGGAGACTAGCGAGCGTATGACTGCTCCAGACCACCGCGGCGAACCTACTGACACAAATCTCAGCTCCCTCCTCCCTCTCTCACTCGCTACATACTCAATTATGTACTGAAAGTACCGAATTACCTGCTTTTTGCACTCGCGTTGCACGGTTATTGCAAGAAAACTATCCATCATACAAGGATCGTTATGGTGTCATTCGAAAGCTCTGTTTATGCCCTTTTAGGGATAGGTACTTGTTTTACGTTCTGGGTCTTATTTAGGCATGAAAATGATCACGTAAACAGCCCTATTTTGGCTAAAAACACCCCGCTGTGCGGTACACATAAATAAACCGCATAGGCCGCTCGTAAGGTGTTAAGATACTAAAAGGTTTCGACAAAGTCGATGCAAATGCACTATTCACATTAAACAATAATGCTCAAACTCGCAGAAATGGAATGAAATTAACCCTTTACCGGGCACTCATAGATATACTTATATTATCAATTTTTTGACCCTAGACCATGAAAGTAGACAATTTTCTAAGACATATTTACTTTTGAATTTTTTTCAAAAATGTTGATTTTGAGGTTGCAAATTGAAATTTGTGAAGTGACTATATATGGTCACTTGCCGGTCTATGGTCATAAAATTTCAGAAAGTTGCAATATTGAAAACAATAAATATGGATAAATAAACACTCTACATGACAGTAAAATCATTGTTTTATTTAAAAATATATTTGAATGAAAATACCTTACATTATAGTTGTTTGTTGACCAAGTACTTTTGTACCCGGATTTCCCACCTCTTTTCAACATTCCTTGCCTCTTGAACCTAGGCAACACGTGTGTGGTAGTCCTTGAAGCAGTTCCTGTCGGCGTTGAGACACAGGTGTACCTTGCACACCTGGCAGAGCACATTAGACCGGATTATATTACCTTTCCGGCTACAGTGCTTGCAGGTCTGCCGGGTGACATACAGTGGGATGTGGAAGAGGGTCCTGTCAAACTGCACCATAGTGTCAGGCATTTGGCTGAGCTGACCACGGATGGGTTTGGGTAGGTCGATGGCGTTGTTGTCGGTGTTGGGGCTGGAGGTGTTGGGGTTGGAGGTGTTGGGGCTGCCAGGTGACGAGGACAAGGAGCTCCTCAAAGGCCGAGCGATCATGGACTTCTTGTTGCTGGTGCAACGGAACACCTGTATCCTGAAGTCCTTGAGGCACATTCCCTTTTCGCCTAGTGACCGGCAGTCCCGCCTGTAACACAGCCATGCATTGGTCAGGCAGAGGTCCACACAATAGGCAAAGAGCCTCATGTACCACCTCTTGGACTTCATGGGGGTACGATACAGGTGCACCAGCATGTCACTCTTGTCGATGCCCCCCATGTTTGCATTGTAGCTCTTGATAACATTGGGGCAATCGACATCCTCCTTCTTCTTGGTGTCCTTGCTGTACCTCTTGCACTTAGACACCGGCTCCAGCCCCAGGTAAGTGGACAGCACAGTCACAGCCTTGTTGTCCTTCCACCTCAGAGCCAGGATGCCATCATCGGTGGTTAGGTAGTCATAAGTACCACGAGGGACAGCCTTCTTCTCCATCTCCTTGGCCGACTTAAGAGGAGGGTTACCGATCCTGTTGTCCCTCGCAGTCCCTGTGTACCTGATGTCTCTCGCCTGCAGGTACCTCACCAGCTCCAGACTCATGAAGAAGTTGTCGGCAAAGATGGCTGTGGTACTGGATGAGGTCATGGTGCTGGCTAGAACCGACACAATCTGGCTGGTGGCTCCGAGGGCCTCTTGTTCTGGGGTTAGGGGGATACCGTGGGAAGGTAGAGTAGTCGTCCCCTGGTAGAGGACCATGTCGTGGATGAAACCATCCTCCGAGGCTCTGGAGAACAGTTTGAATCCCCACTTGTCAGGCTTGTTCTTGATGTACTGCCTGAGATTCCCTGCTGTCTTTCCCTTGTATCCAACCATGACCTCATCGATGGACTGCTTGGGTGTTTGAGGCTCACTCCTGAAGGCATCGGTCATGAAAGTGAAGAGGGGACGGACCTTGTAGAACCTGTCGATGGTGCCACCCAGCTGGGAGTTGTCATTGAAGTGGATGGTTCGGCGGAGTAGTCGGAAACGCTTCGATGACATGAGGTCGGCCACCTGAGGAATCCGAGTGTACATAGCCCAGTAGTCGTCCAGGGAGGGACACTCAACAATACCCATGTACAGTAGGATACTGATGAACACCATCATCTCTTCCTCAGTGGTCGAAAAAGTCGTGGCGATGTCCTTCTGGGTGGCATATAAGTTGGTCTGGTAGGTTATATGTTTCATTACCTGTGGAGTTATGAATCGGGCAAAATACTGGTGAGGAGCCTCGATGTACTGAGGAGATTTGTGGTGATAGGCGGGCAGGGGTTGGTTCTGGATGTCCACCTTCTTCCAGGTTGTGGGCCGTGCTTGGGACTTCTTACCCTTACCCTTAGCCTTACCCTTGGATGCGTTAGCCTCTAGCGATACCTCCATAGCCTCCTCCTCATCCTCAAGCTCCTCTGGTACTTCCTCAAATGCAGGCCCGACACACTTCCTCTTGGGGTTCGGTTCATCCGACGCGTGAGGTGTGTTGACATCGTGGGGTGGTAGCAGCATGAAGTCCGGGTCAGCGACGTCATCATCATCCATGAATTCATCGTCGCTGATGTTAGGGTCAGAAGGCACCACAGTAGCCTTGCAGCGGCGGGCCCGCTTGTAGAAGAGTCCTGTCAGTAACTGAAAGAGAAATAATTTGTTAGAAATGTATCCAAAAAAGTCAATACACGAATAAAAAAACAATATATAATATATACCGGTATATAAATTATATATAATATATATATATATATATATATATATATATATATATATATATATATATATATATATATATATATGACATATATATTATGCATATATATAATAACAAATATCTTTAGTAATATCACAAAATGTATATATAATAATTATAATATAAATAAATAGTGCACAATATGTTCATTATAATGAACATTATTTTAATATAGAATTTGACCCAAAAATGTAATAATATATGAAGAAATTTGGTTAAAATATAAAAAAAACACATAATTAATTATTCACTAATGAAAAACACATCAAAATATGGCATTGTTGTCACTGGAGCATGTATTAATGTGCTACACAACTTTACCCACAACCCATAATGAATTGTGGAAATTATATAAAAAGATATATCTAGTTATAAAAAATATTAGTGTCAATAAAAAAATTACGATAGACGGGCCAAATGTCCATATATGGACATCTGAAAACTACGATAGACGGGCGTATGTCCATATATGGACATACGATTTTTCACTCGTGGATTACATCAATTTCTATAACCCTCACGTAATTGACACCAATATCATTCGATAGCACATTTATTCTATTGTACAATGTTTGGGTTTCATCAACTTACCGGCATTATGTCGGGTGGTAGGGTCGTGGGCGTGGGAGCAACTTTGGGCGAAAGTGCGTCTCTGACAAAGGTTGGTGGAAGACTGAAGTTCCCTCGGCTCTGAGCGAATGGCGAGCTGGGGAAGCTCTGACGTCAGTGTCTTGGGTTGTAACGTGATGCATCCTGATTGGCTGGGAGGCGATTGCACCATGTTTCGACATCTGCGGGCGGCTGGGGGACGCCATCTTTGCCATCCGTTTAAGTTACTATATATGGTCACTTGCCCGGTAAAGGGTTAAAAAACAAAAAGGCAAACCTAGATGTCACAAAGATTTTCTTCACCTACAGTGTGGCGACAGAGTGGAATAAACTACCAGCGAGAGTGGTGGAGAGCGACACAATAAACGTTTTCAAGGGAAGGCTTGACATCTATCTACAGAGGGCTGGGGTGATATGAAAAAAAAAAAAAAAAAAAAAAAAAAAAAATATATATATATATATATAATATGTATATGTGTGTATGTACAGTATATATATATATATATATATATATATGTATATATATGTATGTGTGTGCATTTGTATATGTATGTGTATGTATGTTCTGACATACGGAGCCCTGTATATTTATTTAAGAGTTAGAATTAAGAGTTGAAGGAGTGCCGAATTACCCAGGCGGCGAAGCAGACTAGCGAGCGAACCAGCGAGTGAGAAACCAGCTCGTCTGCATACCAGCAAAGAAGCCTTCACACCTGCGTGCGTCATATGGGGATCCTGCAAACTAGCTCGATGACCCGACGCTATGACGATGATCGACGCCAATCAACGCCATTGGACCACGCACCTGCTACGCAACTAGAGGAGCTGTGATTGGGGCGCGCACCATCCCGAGTCTCCTGATTCGTTCCTACACCATCATAAGACCCGAGTAGTGGGCATTCAAATGAGGCTCATTTTGGAGTTGGGAAGGTGAACTTGCAGCTGGAGGAAGACGGGGTGAAGTATTATAACGGGATTGTGACTGTCAGTCAGATTATATAAGTGTGTGTTAAGTGTGTTCGGTGTAAACACTTACGTTATGTTGGTTAGTGAGATATGTGATTGGGAATTAACGTTAACGCTACTATTATGTACTTAACTATTTTAGTTGACTGACTTGTTTTCTAAAGCAACTCTTCAAGTAATTGGGTTATGATAAAAGTAATACTATTGTTTTATATTAATACTTGAGAGTTCTTTCATTTTCTTTTAATTAAGCTTACATTGCTGGTAAGAACAAGTACGGTGATACTATTGTCTCATATTAGTAATATCGCCTTAGACTAACATGGCTGTTTTAATGTTACTTCTAGTGATTTCCTAAGCTGAAGAAAATTCTTTTAGCTTCAAAATATTATTTTTGATTTTCATATTATTTGAGTGAGACCTGAATCGAATATATGAAGCGATCCTTTAACTTAATTTACTCATAATCAAACCTCAATGTTACGTGGTTAAGAAATACATTTATCTAATTATTAAATATATATCTAACTTTTTATGTGACCTTGATATTAATCCTGATAATAATAATATAATACTATTAACGTAGACAAGAACCAAGAATAATAACTACATTAAATATAAATAAAAGGACATGATATCAGAAAACTATCTATTCATTTCAAAAAGGGTAGGAGACAGAAATATTCTTACCTTAATATTTATCTTTCAAGACTTGATATATAATTAATAGTCCTTCTTTAGATATAACTTATTCGGTTCATAACCATAGCCTACTAAGCTTCGGTTAAATAATAATTCTTCATAAATACTACATGACTTTAATTAGTTTCAGTATTTTTCCATAATTAAAGAGTATCAGTCAATAAAGGATACCAAGTCCTAAGATCCAAAAGGAAAGGAAGCAACAACAGGAAATAATGTTATTAGATTTGACTTTTGTTTTGCCTTCAGCTGACTGATACCTTAATATATATCTTTGTGCTATCTAGATTCATCAAGTTAACCACTTGAGGATCAAGATACGTAATAGAAGAGTGGCGACTCCGCCAGGATTCGTTTCATACAGTTTCACTCAGTTTCATTACCGTTTCACTACTTAAAAATCAAATATTAATCATGCCTGATCTAATTAATGACGAAGATGCTCGAGTTTTCATAGAATCAGACCCCACAGCCCCTGATATTGACCGTCTGTCAAAATCCGAACTGAAAGTGCTTGCCTCGCATCTCCAGTAAACTGTCTCAAATATGTCCAAAGTAGAGGTGTCTCAGACCATAAAAACCCACCTGTTCCCTGTAGAAGGCGGGGAGGGTGACGGAGCAGATGGTGGGATCCCGAGTAAACCTAGCCAACTTGATGAACAATTGCCACCTGGTTTTACCGTTGATCAATTATTCGAAATAGAACAAACCAGAGCAAATACCGAACTAGCCAGAATAAACGTCGAACAAGCCATAGAAACGACCGAACAATATCAAATAGCTCAACTAAATGTCAATACAAATGCTCCCTTAATTGCTCCCCCTCTGGGATTGACTATGACCAGTGTCATTCCACCTTTCACTGAGGATAATGTGAAGGATTTCTTATTTTGTTTGAGGAAGTTGCTGGAGGTATAAAGTGGACAAGAGATCAATGGCCTTTTATGTTACAAACCGTTTTGACAGGGCAGGCTCAAGCCACGTCTTTGTCAGAAGTAGCAGAGGTTAGGCAGGATTATGATAATCTCAAAGAAACTATCCTAAAAACCTATCAATTACAGCCTGAGGCTTACAGGCAATCTTTCCGTAAAAAACAGAAGAAAGTAGAAGAAACCCATAAGGTATTTGCCAGGACCATGACTAAAACTTTCAATCATTGGGTCAAGAGTAAGAAAGTCACAAGCTACAACTATCTGAAGGAGTTGGTCCTGTTAGAAAATTTCCTATGGAAAATTGATTCTTCTGTAGCCTATCATTTGAGGGGGAAAAAGGTAGATTGTCTTGCCGACGCTGCTGACATGGCTGACACATACGTGCTCAACAACAAATTTCGTGGAAAGAAGCCCTACGATAATTCTAGTTCTAATTTTAAGTATCCCAATCACAAATCTGACAGACCCAGTCACAAGCCTGAAACGTCTTCCCCAGCTAGCCAAAATAGAATTGTTCCCCCAACTAAAAATGCGACTCATGGCAATGGTAACAGAGGTGGGGCCCAAAGTAATAGTAATGCTCAAAGAGGGAACGTTCCCATATCCCCTAAAGTATGTACTTTTTGTGGCAAGAGAGGCCACCTAGCTTATCAGTGCTGGGCCAAGGAGAAAACCGAGAGATCGGGGCAGACAGTTGCCGCCGTATCTCAAACTCCATATGTGCCTTTAATGCAGGACTCCCGACAGAAGGAGTACCTAGCACCAAAAGTTCCTTTAATGCAGGACTCTCGACAGAAGGAGTACCTAGCAGCTAACGTAAACCATCTAGACAGCGGTGTAGTAGCATGCGTGGTGGAACCCACTAGGGTTAAGCCAATACTAATTTCACCATCAGTGCAGGACAGTTACCGTCCCTTTATTTCATCTGGCAACGTGAGTTTAAATGGTTGCATGCATGAGGTAAAAATTCTGAGAGACACAGGTTCTACTAGCACCCTCATGGTGAATCCTTACACTGAGTACCCACCTGGCGAACCAGTTATAATGAGAGGTGCGGGAGGCCAATTTTTTGCATACTTGGTAAAAGGCGAAATTGAATGTGAGTTACTACAGGGTGAGGCCACCATAGCTTTGTGTAGGTCCCAAGATATCCCTGTGCCCGGGGTAACACTCTTTTTGGGGAATGATGTAGCAGGTGAGAAGGTCCGACCAGACCCCATTTTGTCACTTTCCCCTGTTAACGAGCCACTAACCGGTGAGCTCGAAAAGGAGATGCCAACAGTTTTCCCTGTGTGTGCTGTCACACATTCAATGTCTCAAGTAGCAGTTCCCTCAGACAGAAATGTACCGAATGTAAGAGTTGATGAAAGGGATGATGAGAGTGTGAATGACGCTCCAACTGTGCCTGATGATGTGACTGAGGTGGATTTATCTGACACCTTTATGGCTCATCTTGACCCTAACGATGACCATGAAACCCCTCCAAATTATCCTAGTGGCCTGGTAGAACTACAGAGAGATGATAGAGAATGCAAGGAGTTAGCTGCCAGGGCCGTGAGTGAAGAGGAATGTGAGAAGGAGGGTGGTGAATGTTTCTACCTCAAAGGAGGAGTATTGTGGCGTAGATGGAGACAGCCACACAGACCAATAGATGACGGGGCCTGGGACGTCCATCAAGTAGTAGTCCCCAAACCTTGTCGTAGAGATATCTTGGAAATGGCACATTGTATACCATTGGCAGGACACCTAGGTGTGAGAAAAACTCTAGACAGAATCAGAGCCCACTTTCACTGGCCAGGAATGCGTGCAGATGTAGTGGAGTTTTGTAGAGTGTGTCACACTTGCCAGATGACAGGAAAACCCAATCAGAAGGTGCCTGTACATCCTCTGGTGCCCTTGCCCATCTTCGAGAATCCTTTTACTCGGGTGGTAGTAGACATTGTAGGCCCATTGCCTAAGACTTCCCAAGGTAACAATTATTTATTAACGATTATGGACATGGCAACTCGCTACCCAGAGGCTACCTCTGCTCCAACTGTCATCAAGGAACTGCTCAAATTCTTCACCAGAATGGGTTTCCCCCATGAGGTGCAAAGTGATCAAGGAACTAATTTTACTTCTAACTTTTTCCAGCAGTCCCTGAAAGAGTTGGGTATCGAGCATGTTAAGTCGAGCACCTACCACCCTGAGAGTCAAGGGGTTCTCGAACGGTTTCATCAAACTTTGAAAGGAATGTTGCGTAAATATTGTACAGAGACCGGAGTTGAGTGGGATAAGGGGGTACCTTTTCTTTTATTTGCTACTCGTGAGGTTCCAACTGAATCCCTGGGTTTTTCCCCTAATGAGCTAGTTTTCGGTCACCAGGTAAGAGGTCCTTTGCAACTATTGCAGAATAGCCTAGTTGGCCAGGAGGGGAACCAAAACCTCCAAGTATATTTCAGATTTCAAAACCTGGCTGAGATCCTCATGTGAGTTTGCAGCTCAAAACTTGACAGTGGCTAAAAGCTCCATGAAGAACTAGTATGACAGAATAGCCCGTGAGAGGGAGTTTCAGCCCGGTGATGAGGTTTTGGTCCTGCTCCCCCTTTTTTGGCCAACCTTTATCTGCCAGGTTCAGGGGCCCATATAAGATCATTCAGAGGGTTAGCATTACCGATTATCTAGTAACTACCCCAGACAGGAGAAAGCCCATGCAAGTATTCCATATAAATATGTTGAAACCCTACCATAGGTCCCCTGATTCCTCTCCTCCAGATTCTCCCACTGTGGCAGTGAATGTCAGGACCTGTGGACAGCCTGGTGCGGACGAAGTCTTCAGTTCTCTTACTGACCCGCAACAGACTGTTCCAGAGCCTGAAGGTATCCATGCAGACTTTGACTTGTCATGTAGCCTATCCAACTTTCAGAATAACTCAGTAGCTTGGGGGGAATTACCATCTAAACTATGTCATCTTCCCTCTGATCAAGCGAACCAACTAATCTCTGTTTTATCTCAGTCTCCCAGTGTGTTCCGTGATACTCCAGGGCTCACTTCTTTGGCCATGCACGACATCGACGTAGGGGATGCAACTCCCATTAAACTATCCCCCTACCGTGTCTCACCACAACGCAGGAGTATACTGCAGGTCGAGCTTCACTTCATGTTGTGAAACGAGCTGATCACAAGGGCCTTAAGCCAGTGGAGTAGTCCGGTCATACTTGTGCCAAAGCCAGACGGGAGCCATAGGTTATGTATGGACTATAGGCAAGTTAATGCTGTCACAAAGAACGATACCTACCGACTGCCACGGATCGACGACTGCATTGACCAGATTGGTACAGCCAGCTATATCAGCAAGATTGACTTAAGCAGGCGTCTCACCATGCCGATTTGAGCCACGACTAACCACGACCTTGAGTCGTGGTCAGGAGTGCCGACCTTCGGCGGAGAGCTTAAGGATATGGGGGGGTGAGTTTTGGACGGGACGCAGTATGGATGGCCACGCCGCCTGACGGCGACCTGACGAGGTAGACCGGCGCCCATGCCGGACTGAATGTGAGTTTTAGGTCGCCGCAGGAGTGCCGATCTGCGGCGTAGTGCGTCGACAACGACCCGACGAACGGCGTCGACAGGAGTTAGGGCGGCGTCAATATTCATTACTCTGCCGATGAGCGGCGACCCCTTCAGTATGGACGGTGACCCCGGCCCGCATGACCCCGAACGACGGCGACCGAACTCAAGGTGTGGTATATAAAAGGTACACCAAAGGGTGGGCCTCATCAGTATACCTTCAGCCACCGTAACGGTTGCACGCAGCCATGTTCACCACAGTCCCCAGGAACCCGATACGACATCTACGCTTACTCCAGGTTCAGTTAAATCTGGAAAATGACTACCTACTGACAAATATAGCCATCTGCAAGCTGCTGTTGAGGAAAAGAAGGAGGGAGAATAGAACCCCTCGCATGTGGGTCCGGAACTGGCTTCTCCGTAGGAAAACCTTTGGTATTTATGAGCAGCTACTGAAGGAACTCGCCCAGGAGGATGGGCCAGCCTACAGAAACTACCTGCGGATGGATGGCTTTCTTTTCTACTTTGTCTAGAAGTGTTGTGTGAGAGGATCCCCCCCATACGTGGAGACAATGCTCAATACATGGACGCACTGTGCCCCTGTACAAAGCAAGAAGCTGCGCAGTGGTATAGAATCCCCGGAGGCGGTTGAGCACACTCAGCTTCTGGGAAGCTGTTTTAGCAAGAGTGATAATATGATCTTTCCAAAAGAGATCAGAAGAAAAAAAAGATACCAAGAATATTAAGAGAAGATGAATGGTAAATTTGTATGTTGTTGAAGAGTAAAGTCATAGTTTTCTGGAAGAGGGCGATGAGTAGACAGATGGAGACATTGATTTTTGGAAGCATTGAAAGTAACAAGGTTTTCACTATCCCAATTTGAGATAGTAGAGAGATCAGAAGATAGGTGCTCTATGGCCTTACGTAAGTTTTGGAGTTCCTGCTGTGTATGTTGTTGAGGAAGTCTAGTTGAATAGTGTATTGTAGAGTCGTCAGCATATGAGTGAATGGTGTTGGAGGGGCAGTTGAGAAGGTCGTTATTGAATAATAGGAAGATAATTGGAGATAGGACAAAACCCTGAGGAACACCATAGTTGATAGGTTGAGGAAGTGAACGGTGGCCATCCACAACCGGAGCTATGAAACAACCGGAAAGGAAATTAGATATAAGGCACAGATAGAGGGATAAAAAACAAAGGAGGGCAGTTTGGAAATATAGGATTTGTGCCAGACTCTACTGAAGGCCTTCGATATGTCTAGCGCAACAGGAAAAGTCTCACCGAAAACCCGAATGGAGGATGACCAAGAGTTAGTAAGATAAGAAGGAAGATCACCAGTAGAGAGGCCTGTGAAAAAGTCATACTGGCGGTCTGAGAGTAGGTTATGAGAGGATAAAAGCTTAAGACATTTTGAGGTAAGAATTGTTTAAAAAAAATTAGAGATGCAATTGAGAGCAATTGGACGATAGATGGAGGGCTGAGAGCCGTCACCCTTCTTTGGGACAGGTTGAATGAGAGCGAACTTCCAGCAAAAGGGAAGATATTAGAGGAGAGACAGAGATGGAAGAGTATGCCTAGGCAGGGAGTCAGCAAGGAAGCACAGTTTTTTAGTACAACTGGAGAAACACCGTCCGGACCGTACGCCTTTTTAGTATTAAGCCGAGAGAGGGTGGCAAGTACATCCTTGGAAGAGATTATGATTTTAAGCATAAGTAGGAGAGATGGGGGTGGAGAGGGAGGAATGGCACCAGAATCATCCAAGGTGGAGTTTTTGGCGAAAATGTTAGCTTTGTCAAAAGAAGAAGTGACGGTAGTGTCGTCAGAGCAGAAAAGAGGAGGGAAAGACGAAGAAGAAATATTGTTGGAGAGATTTCATGGCTAGATGCCAGAAGGCTTGGTGAGAGCTAGTGTTGGATAGTTCATTGCATTTATTATTGATGAAAGAGTGTTTGGCGAGTCAAAGAACAGATTTGGCTTGATTCCGGGCAGAAACATAGGAAGTATGAGAGTCTTGAGTTTGAAGGCGACGGTACTGTTTCAATGCTTCCTCCCTTATTGTGGACAGCAGTAGAACAAGCATGAGTAAACCAAGATTTGTTTACATTAGACTGAGAGAAGGAAAATGGAATATATGCTTCCATGCCTGAGAGGATTACCTCGGTAATGCGTTCAGCACTCTCTGAGGGTCCCCGGCCACGGAAACAGTAGTCTTTCCATGGGAAATAAAAGAAGTACGGCCGAAGAGCCTCCCAGTCGGCAGTGTCAAAGTGCTATAAGCGCTGCCGGCTGGGAGGATCGGGTGGCTGTACTGGAGAGAAAGGACAAGTGACAGAGATAAGTTTGTGGTCGGAGGAGCCCAAAGGAGAGAACAGATTTACAGTATAAGCAGAAGGGTTAGAGGTTAGAAATAGCTCAAGAATGTTGGGCCGATCTCCGAAGTGATCCGGGATATGGGTGGGTTGCTGGACTAACTACTCTAGACCATTTAGGATAGAACAGATGAAGGCTTGTTCACCAGGTTGGTCAGTGGAAAGAGAGGAGATCCATTGGCGGTGGTGAATGTTGAAATCTCCTAGGATGGAGATATCTGCAAAAGGAGAGATGGAGAGAATGTATTCCACTGTAGAAGTTAGATAGTCAAAGAATTTTGGATTGTCGGTAGAATTAGGTGAGAGATAAACAGCCCAGAAATATTTACTCTGAGAGTGACAAGAAAGCTTTAGCCAGAGAGTTGAGAATTCGGAAGAATAAAAGTTGGGAACACAAGAGAAAGCGAGATTGTTGCAAACATATACGCAAGATCCACGTTTGGCTTGAAACTGAGGATAGAGATAGTAGGAGGATACTGTTAAGAACATAAGAACATAAGAAAATGGGAGTCTGCAGAAAGCCGATTGGCCTAAGCAAGGCAGATCCCTGTCCCACACAACCCCAATTCATTACAAAGCCCAATTATAGGCTTCACACTCTAATACCCTGAGGATCATCTTACCAAAACGGTTAGAGATTAACGCAGGATTATGGAGGTCTGCAGAGCGCTGATTGGCCCAACCCGGCTGATCCCCCTTCACACCCAACCCTTCTCGTCCATATGCTTATCCAATTTTATCTTAAAGCTCCCTACAGTTTTAGATCCCACTATAGCACTTGGTAGTCCATTCCACCCGTCTACAACTCTGTTACCAAACCAATACTTGCCTATATCTTTTCTGAAACGAAATTTATCTAATTTGAAACCATTGGTACGAGTTCTTTCGCTATCACTGAGCTTTAGTACATTTGTCATGTCCCCTTTGTTAATCCCACTAACCCACTTGAACACCTCTATCATATCCCCTCTAACTCTGCGTCTCTCTAACGAATGTAAACCTAATTTCTTCAACCTTTCTTCATACGAAAGATTTCTAATATTATGGATCATTTTGTCATTCTACGCTGTACTCTCTCCAATGAATCCACGTCCATTCTGTAATAAGGACACCAAAATTGGACAGCATAATCCATATGGGGTCTCACTAATGACAAGTAAAGTTTTAAGATAACATCAGCAGTTCTGTTACTCACACTCCTAGAGATGAACCCGAGAATCCTGTTTGCCTTATTACGAACGCTTATACACTGTTTTCTAGGCTTCAAATCATTGCTAACAAACACACCTAGATCTTTCTCGCAGTCTGAATTTTCTAATTCTAAATTAGCTAGTTTATATTTAACATTTGTTTGCATCTTCCCTATCTTTAATACCTTGCATTTGTCAATGTTAAACTTCATCTGCCAATTTACTGACCATTCATGTAAGGTATCTAGATCCCTTTGGAGGCACTCTATATCGCTATCTGAATCAATTGATCTCCCTATTTTAGTATCGTCTGCGAATTTACTTATCCTACTAGTTATACCTAAATCTAGGTCATTTATGTATATAAGAAACAACAGGGGACCTAATACCGATCCCTGGGGGACACCACTTTTGACTGCTCCCCATTCTGACTTGGTACCATTTATGCTGACTCTCTGCTTCCTACCAATTAGCCATGACCTAATCCATCCTAACAACGCCCCACCTATTCCATGTGCCTCAACCTTTCTCATCAATCTCTCATGAGGGACTCTGTCGAAAGCTTTACTGAAATCTAAATATATAATATCATAAGACTTGTCATTATCTACTGCTTCATATACCTCTGAGAAAAAACTAAGCAAATTAGTAAGGCAAGACCGTCCCTGAGTGAATCCATGCTGAGAAGAATTGATTAAGTTAAATGTTTCTAAGTGGTTTCTCATTTTCCTAGTAATAATTGACTCTAGTAGTTTTCCTATGATTGAAGTGAGACTAATGGGACGGTAATTGGATGCTATTGATTTATCACCTTTTTTGAAGATCGGAACTACATTTGCAAGCTTCCAAGCTTCTGGAACTATACCTGTTTCTAATGACTTGTTAAATAGAAATGTTAATGGATAACTTAACTCATCTCTGCATTCTTTTAATACTCTAGCATATACCTCATCAGGACCAGGCGATTTATGAGGTTTCAGTCTGTCAATTTCCTTAACCACATCATTTCTACTTATAGTAACCGTACTTAACCTATTTTCTATACTATCGCTGTATACCTTACGGACTTCTGGAAACTGTGCCAAATTTTCATTAGTGAAAACGGAAAGAAATTGACTATTTAATGTACTGCACATTTCTAAATCACTTTCTGTCAATTTTCCTATCGAAGTTTTAAGGGGACCAATTACATCTCTAACCTTGGATTGTTATGCCGGGATATAATATTTATATCTCGTTATCCAGTCTGCACTAAAATCCAGTTATGGACTTATAGACCGTAAATATCCTCAACAGGAACACATCGAACACGTTCTTAACCACAAAAATAGGTATTCAATCAGGTGCTACAAAACTCAATGACAACACCCATGTAATTATACACATGTAGTTTATTCAATGGCATAATGTTAATATACTTATTGATTCTTGTGATATACTCTGGATCTCTCAATGCGTTGCATAATTATCTCAATGTTAAGATCACGGATGTATTGAGCTAAATGAGGACTGAGGGTTAACTTATCTATTATAAGAAACAGCAAGCAACACATGTAATGCATAAATATTCAGTCTCTGATCAAGAACACAAATTATATCCTATTGTGGTAATAGGAAATAGGTAATATACAATTAATAAGAAAGAACATGTGACATATATAATCAACACTTGATAATAATATATATGTGGGTCGAGTGTCTAACGTATATTTATTCTTTAAAACACAACTTTCCCTGGGTATGGGAGAATGAAGCGAATTGAGAAATAAAACTAGTACATGAACGGCTGGTTCGAGTAACGCTCACGGGTGGTGAGGGGCGCTCGTGGGCAGGTAAATCAGCCTGGGTAGGGGTGGCTAATGACCAGGTAAATAGCTCAGGTCATTCTAGATACTGAGATCTTGAAAATTCTATTTAATATTTGTGCGATTATGATCTTAGTACTTGGGAGAAGGAGTTGAAATTAAGGGAAATTATATGCTGAATTACTTTTACGATTCAACTTACTATTAACTTAATTTGGGTAAATTATGATCTGAACATATGTTCCTCCAATCAATATATGTAATAATAATAAATCGGGCCGAGGAATTCAGATTTAATATTTACTCTCTGATTATAAATTAATCAAGGATCAATATCTCTTAAGCGATCATTGATATAACAGTTAACAGAACTAACGTAATTAACCAATACTGAGGAACGCTTAAATAAAATCAGCGTATATAAATAATTAAGTATATGTAAATGACGTACACGACGAAGTTGTACCTAGAAAGGTATAATAAGATATCTGAACTAGTTAACAGAGTCTTGTGAAGAATTCACATATTAAGCAGTGTATTCGAATGATGAATAATTAGATAACAGAAACTATGCAAGGCTAGAATTCCTAGACGAGAAGAATCAGAATTATCTACATCAGTAATCAAATGAACATAAATACGGTTCATATAATATTACAATAACGCTTAAACGAATCAGCGTAAATTTATAATCTCGGGAAGAAAGTATATATAAAAACTAATAACAATTCTTCACAACGACGGGGGACTGATACAAACAGAATATGAAATTGAACGTAGGTTCTAGGTAACAGGTGATTATTTAAATTGGGAATAATTACACGTAATACACTTCGACTTCAACTTGCAACATACATAATAGAATTAGACATAATTATACAAGGAAAATCTGTGAGTATTTGAATAGGTGGTTTAATGAACACAAGTATGTAACGAATGCGTAATACGTTTTAGGAGATTTATATAAAATATGAACACTTAGATCTTAGGTACAGATCTAGTTAACAACTACTACAAATTCTGAGCGATTAACACATACACAATGAATAAGGATCTTGGACACATATCTATAGAAAATTAAGCACTGTAATATTCACATATTTTAACCTTACCTTCACAGCAATAATCATAACGTAAGATACTCAGAGACACTTAAGGTAATAGAGGAGGGTAGAGAGCTGAGAGAAAGTCTGGCCGACGTTGAACGTAGGTCCACAGGGCAGCACTACAGGAGGAACTGCTTCTCACAATCCGGACTTCAGGATCCGGACTTCAGAAGGCACACAGCAGGTTCGGCGTGCTGTCAGGGCAGGGGGGAAGGCAAGACAATGGCTCCACTGCTGTTATATGTCCCGTTCTTCTCAGAATTAAGGACATTAATCCAGTGGTTGTTTGCTTACTTTTCCTATATTTTCGTTGAGGCTATGTTTGACTTAATTCTTGCCTCTTACTTATAGGAATTCAATGTAAAAAGGATATTTTAATACGTTGTGATCAAGTTGTGATGATAAATACTTAACAAAGACATACATGGTAATTATTGTTAGGTACATATGGATAATTGCTATTTTATTTAACACTTACTATGGATTTCAAAGGCAGCGTCACACTGTTTTTCGCAAATATGTCTCAAATGAATTGTTGTATCAGTATGGTATTTCAGCACAAAGCCTGTTACACCCCGACCTAATTTATAGATAATATATTACATTGCCATAAGTGTTTAGTCAGAAGTTTACTGAAAAATATTAAGTCTAATCCAGTCATCGCCTCTAGGGTCTTGTACACATTCAGACGAGTGTGGGGTACTGTCTAACCCCTCCAACCCCCCTACCAACCCCCAGACCATTACCCCAGCGCCTAGTTCACCCTCTCCCCGTCTCCCTCATTACTCCCACT
Source organism: Paralithodes platypus (assembly GCA_032716605.1). Lineage (NCBI taxonomy): Eukaryota > Metazoa > Arthropoda > Malacostraca > Decapoda > Lithodidae > Paralithodes > Paralithodes platypus. The sequence continues at coordinate 20,132,600 of CM064524.1, forward strand.
CACCCTCCCTCTTTCAAAGCTGTAGTATACGGTTTATGTTATCATGAATACTTAGGTTATTGTGATTACGTATATTAAATACTATATAATTATGTATTTAAGTATCATACTTTGCTATTATTCATACAGTTACTGCTATGTCTGGGCATGGAAACGAGAAGTGGGGCGAATGAGCATGAAAGCAATGCATAATCCCCTTGGTAATGGATGTTTTGCCGTATGTGTGTATTAGGAGGCCAATGCATGCAGTCATGTGTAGTAAACCAAATAAACGGAATCGTATGTTATTACGTGTGTTCTGAACCGTGTCATGATATGTAAAGTGTACCTTTATTGAATACATTCCGCCTCCTGTAATTGCCCCCCCCCCCCCCCCCCCCCATCCCTCGTCACTTTCTGACGATGTTTTCATGGGCAGTGATAGCGAATAAATGGTTTTCAGTATTGTCATGTTTGCCTCATTTTATTCCTACAATATATTTATCGATCATAATGCATCTATTTCATGACAGTAATGTAATGTATGTAATAGTCCTAATGATACGTCACAATATATGCAGTGTATTTGGTACTTTATATTTATTTGATAAGGCTACAATGAGAGATGCAGTGATGGAGAGAAGTATATGCAGTCTATAGGTGATGATGTGGTTATCAAAGACACAAGTTAACAAAATAATTATATCTTAACTTAACCATGTTTATATTTTATGATGAATGCACAGTATTTAGCACAAACTAAAAACAAGTTATCACAATAGGTCCAGACCACAGGTAATACCAATAGAACGTGTTCTTTGTCCTTCTACCACATGTGCACAAACATCCGGTTATACAGTAATTAACAGTGTGGAATACGTCTTGCCTCCATAATAATTTGCACTACCCCTTGTTTACGTACTCAATAATATCGTAAGCTGCATGAATATTAAGAACATAAGAACATAAGAAAATGGGAGTCTGCAGAAAGCCGATTGGCCCAAGCAAGGCAGATCCCTGTCCCACACAACCCCAATTACAAAGCCCAATTATAGGCTCAACACTCTAATACCCTGAGGATCATCTTACCAAAACGGTTAGCGATTAACGCAGGATTACGGGGGTCTGCAGAGCGCTGATTGGCCCAACCCTGCTGATCCCCCTTCACACCCAACCCTTCTCGTCCATATGCTTATCCAATTTTATCTTAAAGCTCCCTATCGTTTTTAATCCCACTATAGCACTTGGTAGTCCATTCCACCCATCTACAACTCTGTTACCAAACCAATATTTGCCTATATCTTTTCTGAAACGAAATTTATCTAATTTGAAACCATTGGTACGAGTTCTTTCGCTATCACTGAGCTTTAGTACATTTGTCATGTCCCCTTTGTTAATCCCACTAACCCACTTGAACACCTCTATCATATCCCCTCTAACTCTGCGTCTCTCTAACGAATGTAAGCCTAATTTCTTCAACCTTTCTTTATACGGAAGATTTCTAATATTATGGATCATTTTTGTCATTCTACGTTGTACTCTCTCCAATGAATCTATGTCCATTCTGTAATAAGGACACCAAAATTGAACAGCATAATCCATATGGGGTCTCACTAATGACAAGTAAAGTTTTAAGATAACATCAGCAGTTCTGTTACTCACACTCCTTGAGATGAACCCGAGAATCCTGTTTGCCTTGTTTCGAACGCTTATACACTGTTGTCTAGGCTTCAAATCATTGCTAACAAACACACCTAGATCTTTCTCACAATTCGAGATTTCTAATTCCACATTAGCTAGTTTATATTTAACATTTGTATGCATCTTCCCTATCTTTATTACCTTGCATTTGTCTATGTTAAACTTCATCTGCCAATTTACTGACCATTCGTGTAAGGTATCTAGATCCCTTTGGAGGCACTCTATATCTCTATCTGAATCAATTGTTCTCCCCATTTTGGTATCGTCTGCAAATGTACTTATCCTACTAGTTATACCTAAATCAAGGTCATTTATGTATATAACAAACAAAAGAGGACCTAATACAGATCCCTGGGGGACACCACTTTTGACTGCTCCCCATTCTGACTTCGTACCATTTATGCTGACTCTCTGCTTCCTACCAATTAGCCATGACCTAATCCATCCCAACAACGCCCCACCTATTCCATGCGCCTCAACCTTTCTCATCAATCTCTCATGGGGGACTCTGTCGAAAGCTTTACTGAAATATAAATATATTATCATATGACTTGTCATTATCTACTGCTTCACATACCTCTGAGAAAAAACTAAGCAAATTAGTAAGGCAAGAACGTCCCTGAGTGAATCCATGCTGAGAAGAATTTATTAAATTAAATGTATCTAAGTGGTTTCTAATTTTACTAGCAATAATTGACTCTAGTAGCTTTCCTATGATTGATGTAAGACTAATGGGACGGTAATTGGATGCTATTGATTTGTCACCTTTTTTGAAGATCGGAACTACGTTTGCAAGCTTCCAAGCTTCTGGAACTATACCTGTCTCCAATGACTTGTTAAATAAAAATGTTAATGGGTAACTTAACTCATCCCTACATTCTTTTAATACTCTAGCATATACCTCATCAGGACCAGGCGATTTATGAGGTTTCAGTCTGTCAATTTCCTTAAGCACATCATTTCTACTTATAGTAACCGTACTTAACCTATTTTCTATACTATCGCTATATACCTTACGGACTTCTGGAAACTGTGCCAAATTTTCATTAGTGAAAACGGAAAGAAATTGACTATTTAATGTACTGCACATTTCTAAATCATTTTCTGTCATTTCTCCTATCGAAGTTTTAAGGGGACCAATTACATCTCTAACCTTGGATTTATATAGTTGGTAAAAAGCTTTAGGATTATTTTTTGAGTCATTGGCAACCTTAATTTCATAATTTCTTTTTTCTTTCCTAATATCCTTTTTTACCTGTCTTGATAGATTCTGATAGTAAGCAAGTAGGTGAATTTCGCCTTTTCTAATTTTTCTATATATTCCTCTCTTTTGTCCTAGAAGATCTAATAGTCTATTATTCATCCATTTGGGTTGGTTCTGTGTTGATCTAAATTTTCTTTTGGGGATGTATTTATTTTGTGCATTGAATACTGACTTGATAAAATTATCGTATGTATCTACCAAGGTTGACGTCTCTTCCTGACTTAAGATGACAGGTGCCTGAGACGGGGTACACTCATTTGGACACCTGGATCGACTTAATTTTTTGACCATAGGGTCCGCTAATAGGGCTCTTCTTAACCCACCATAATTGGCTTTTCTAAAGTCAGGTATTAATGTTGTATTCTCTCTGGTATTACCTTTCCATTGTATATTAAAATACACATAATTGTGGTCACTATTTCCTAGGTGGTCCCCTATCTCTACATTATTTACCATATGTTCATTGTTACTGAAAACTAAATCGAGAATATTATTACCTCTAGTCGGCGTATCTATGAATTGAAATAAAAAACTATCTTGTACTACCTCTATAAACTCCTCAGAATCAGAGTCTCCTATTTGATGCTGCCAATCTATATTCGGAAAATTAAAATCCCCCATAATGCACACATTGCTAAACCTTGATGCCATTTTAATTTCCTCCCATAATGACGTTTCCTCATTTCTACTCATATTTGGCGGTCTATACATAACTCCAATAACTATGGTCTCACTACCTTCGTTAACCTCTACCCAAACACTTTCATTATCGTTATTTAGTCTAATACCTGATTTAATACAGCTTTTTAATGTACTCCTGACAAACACTGCTATACCGCCACCCCTCTTACTTGTTCGGTCATATTTAAACAAACTATATCCTGGTATATCAAATTCTGCTAAAAAATGCCTGGTTTCTGTATTAATCCACGTTTCAGTTAGCGCTATTATGTCTATATTTTCTTTGCTAACAAGGGCTCTAAGTTCGTTCATTTTGTTACATAGACTCCTACAGTTTGTGTAATATACTCTCAATTTACTTCTTTTCTTTATACCTAATTTACCTTTGTTTTTAGCGACATTTCCATCTTCCGTTGCACCATCACTACTATAATTTGCATTATAGTCATCATTTTTAGCATGAGACTGAATATCCTTATCGCTTTCGCCTGATGCTAAAATTGTTCCATTTAACCTCTCATTTACACTCTCAAATGTTAGTGCATACACTATAATTATTATATCTATATATATATACTGACATAATATAAGTAGCTACAAGTACAGTGCATAACATGAACCGTATAATATATTGATGGGAGATGCAGGGAGACGAGAGTGAGGAGGGGGTGTGGATGGGGAGACGGTGAGGGGTAAGGAAGGTGAGGAGGGGGAGATTTAGGGGTTTTTAAGCAGTGGTTTGGGGGGGGTTGGGGGGCAAGACGAATACTACACATTCCTTTGAATGTGTACACGTGACCTCCCGGCTTCGTCTTAATATTCACGAGTAAACTGCTAACGTAACACATATAGCAAAATGCTATATCGGCCATAAATTAGGTCGGGGTGTAACATGCTTTGTGCTGAAATACCATACTGATACAACAATTCATTTGAGAGATATTTGCGAAAAACAGTGTGACGCTGCCTTTGAAATCCATAGTAAGTGATAGTTACTTAGCCTAGTATGCATGTAATAATGATTATACTGATTACTTCATAATTGAAGCTCTTTGGCCAACTTGGTAATAGTTCGCCTATCCTTTCTTCTACTGTTATGTTGGATGGTTCTCCATGCCCATCATAATTGATAGACCTAATTAGTTCCACTTGTTCCGGTAGCATTCGGGCCTTTGGTGTTTACTTGCATAAAAATGTCTTCGTTATACTGCGAACCCGGGGGTCTGGATAAATGGTGGCTGGTGATTGGCGAGCGTAGTTTGAAACCGCTGCTGTGATAGGACATCAGGATTTCCCTTTACCTGGGATGACTATCCTAGATGACCTGGTCCCTGTCCCATAGAGTCTGGGAAATTCCTGAGGTCATGGGGTGCTCGGGTAAACGTTGCTTCCTGCGTTTCTTCTGTACTTGTAGGCTCCCAATCATACAGGAGGTTTCCCTGGAGCCCAATCTCACCAACCCCATCACTTCAGATACAGAGAAGGGTTTGCTGTCAGTGGTCTCAGAACACTGGGTTTCGGTGAGAGGGAGAATATCAGGGTTGGAGGAGGAGAAGTGGTGTTCCACAGAGAGAGGAAAGGCCACGAATGTTACATAAATCTATACTAAGAGTAGAATGTAGTGGTCCAGAGCGTTTTGGAGAGTCATTGCCAGGGGTTTGACCAATGGGGGTATTTTTGCCCTCCTCCCATCACCCACTCCTCTCCCCCCACACACACACACGCAATTTAGACTAACATGGACGGTAGCCAAGTATATTACCTCCACGTAACTTTGGGATTGATGTAATTTAGTTATACAATACCATGATATATTAGTTAGGTCTCTCTCTCCCTCTCTCTCTCTCACACACACAGGCGAACACTTTAACTGACTGTCACTCTCTCACTCCGCTCACACACACACACACATTCAGCACCCTTTCTCCCCAATATTGACATTCTATGCTCCGATACCAAAGCCCAATCTAGGGTTGAGAAGACTAAAGCTCAATAGTCCACAGACGATAAACTCGGTACATCACGAGTCACGACCCTTCATACTTATCTGATGGAAGTGAGGCTGATGGAAGATAGATAGATAGAGGGAAGTGAGGCTAAGGATATAAGGAGATGGCTAACGTGTGGATATATAAAGTGATCTGATGGAAGTGATGCTGAGGATATAAGGAGATGGCTAACGTGTGGATATATAAAGTGATCTGATGGAAGTGATGCTGAGGATATAAGGAGATGGCTAATGTGTGGATATATAAAGTGATCTGATGGAAGTGAGGCTGAGGATAAAAGGAGATGGCTAATGTGTGGATATATAAAGTGATCTGATTGAAGTGAGGCTGAGGATATAAGGAGATGGCTAACGTGTGGATATATAAAGTGATCTGATGGAAGTGAGGCTGAGGATATAAGGAGATGGCTAACGTGTGGATATATAAAGTGATCTGATGGAAGTGAGGCTGAGGATATAAGGAGATGGCTAACGTGTGGATATATAAAGTGAGCTGATGGAAGTGAGGCTGAGGATATAAGGAGATGGCTAATGTGTGGATATATAAAGTGATCTGATGGAAGTGAGGCCGAGGATATATGGAGATGGATAACGTGTGGATATATAAAGTGATCTGATGGAAGTGAGGCTGAGGATATAAGGAGATGGATAACGTGTGGATATATAAAGTGATCTGATGGAAGTGAGGCCGAGGATATATGGAGATGGATAACGTGTGGATATATAAAGTGATCTGATGGAAGTGAGGCTGAGGATATAAGGAGATGGATAACGTGTGGATATTTAAAATGATTTGATAAAGGGAGAGAGAGTAAAGATGAATACGTGAACAGAACACAGGGAAGGGAGTAGAGAGGATTAAGGAGGATGGGCACATTTATTTTTTCAGTGTTATAATTTCTTTAGTTTGCTCCCTAGACCTCCATCAGGCTTAAAAGAAATACCACCCAAGACCATCTTTCTGGATACAGTCTAGTTCAGTCAGTGACAGGAGAAGGTTGTGTTAATCTGAGCTCCTGCCCGGACCACTTACCAGTGACCTTTAGTGACCATTACACCTACCTGTGTTTGGGGGCAGTGCACTCGTGTTATATAAAAGTGTTATAGCTCAGTTTATAGCTGTTAGTTTACTTGTTTTTGTTTTTCTGTAATTAGTTTCTTGCTCCTCGCTAAGCTTATTGGGATCATGGCAGGTATGGAGTGCGAGTCTCTAACTGATCTGCATCATCTTATTCTCCAGGTAAGAGAGGAGATGGTTGTGGTGAAGGAAGAGGTCTTGGCTCTAAGGGAGGTTAATGTTAAACTTCAGAGGGAAGTGGATTTGATTAAAGACGAAAATCTAGCTTTCAAGCTTAGCCAAGAGGAAATAAAGTCAAGTAAGGGGAAAAGGGAGGATGTTGATGACAAATTGTATTCATGGCAGGTTGTTAAAAATACGGGTGGGAAAGTCACACTCAAGAAGCAGGATAGTAGAATAGGTATGAGTGTGACAAATACATTCTCTCCTTTGCGAGACGAATGTGAGGGAAAAGATAGTCATGATAAGGGAGGGATAACCGAAGTGCCTGCCGCCGACTCAGCTCCAACCTCTGACGCTGTGCTACCTACCACCACCACTACCCCCACCACCACCACCACCAAGGGAGCTTCTGCCACCACCGGGGGTTCTCCAACTGCAGCTGCTGGATCCTCCCGAGGGAAAGGTAAGTCTGTGTCCCGAGAAGGTAAGTCTGTGTCGATTGTGGGTTACCATGTCTCCATGGTAAGACATTTAGTTAGGGCTACCCGCACTAAACTTAGGAAGGTTGTGTGTCTGCCTGGCCATGGAGTTGGGAGGGTTTTTAGAGAAGATGGACCACATCTTGGAAGATAGTGGAGATAACCCCATTACCTGTCTCAGTGCCGGGAGTAACGATGTTGGTAAGGGTAGAAGTGAGGAACTGCTGCAGCAGTATCGGGATGTGTTAGATAAAGTTAGGATGAAGGGAGGGATCCCTGTAGTACATTGTATCCTACCCAGAAGAGGAGTTCCCAAGGAATGGACATCCAGGGCGATTGGTGTCAATTGCCGTTTGGAGAAATATTGCAAAGAAAAAGCAATACCATTCATTGATAACTGGGATAGTTTCTATGGGAGAGATGGGATGTACGCAAGGGATGGGGTTCATCTTTCACGGTTAGGGGTTTCTACATTAGCTAGTTCTTTAGATAGGGTGGTTGTGGGGTTTTGAACAGAAATATTGAGAGTGTAAATGAGAGGTTAAATGGAACAATTTTAGCGTCAGGCGAAAGCGATAAGGATATTCAGTCTCATGCTAAATATGATGACTATAATGCAAATGATAGTAGTGATGGTGCAACGGAAGATGGAAATGTCGCTAAAAACAAAGGTAAATTAGGTATAAAGAAAATAAGTAAATTGAGAGTATATTACACAAACTGTAGGAGTCTATGTAACAAAATGAACGAACTTAGAGCCCTTGTTAGCAAAGAAAATATAGACATAATAGCGCTAACTGAAACGTGGATTAATACAGAAACCAGGCATTTTTTAGCAGAATTTGATATACCAGGATATAGTTTGTTTAAATATGACCGAACAAGTAAGAGTGGTGGCGGTATAGCAGTGTTTGTCAGGAGTACATTAAAAAGCTGTATTAAATCAGGTATTAGACTAAATAACGATAATGAAAGTGTTTGGGTAGAGGTTAACGAAGGTAGTGACACCATAGTTATTGGAGTTATGTATAGACCGCCAAATATGAGTAGAAATGACGGAACGTCATTATGGGAGGAAATCAAAATGGCATCAAGGTTTAGCAATGTGTGCATTATGGGGGATTTTAATTTTCCGAATATAGATTGGCAGCATCAAATAGGAGACTCTGATTCTGAGGAGATTATAGAGGTAGTACATGATAGTTTTTTTTTTCAATTCATAGATACGCCGACAAGAGGTAATAATATTCTCGATTTAGTTTTCAGTAACAATGAACATATGGTAAATAATGTAGAGATAGGGGACCACCTAGGAAATAGTGACCACAATTATGTGTATTTTAATATACAATGGAAAGGTAATACCAGAGAGAATACAACATTAATACCTGACTTTAGAAAAGCCAATTATGGTGGGTTAAGAAGAGCCCTATTAGCGGACCCTATGGTCAAAAAATTAAGTCGATCCAGGTGTCCAAATGAGTGTACCCCTTCTCAGGCACCTGTCATCTTAAGTCAGGAAGAGACGTCAACGTTGGTAGATACATACGATAATTTTATCAAGTCAGTATTCAATGCACAACATAAATACATCCCCAAAAGAAAATTTAAATCAACACAGAACCAACCCAAATGGATGAATAATAGACTATTAGATCTTCTAGGACAAAAGAGAGGAATATATAGAAAAATTAGAAAAGGCGAAATTCACCTACTTGCTTACTATCAGAATCTATCAAGACAGGTAAAAAAGGATATTAGGAAAGAAAAAAGAAATTATGAAATTAAGGTTGCCAATGACTCAAAAAATAATCCTAAAGCTTTTTACCAACTATATAAATCCAAGGTTAGAGATGTAATTGGTCCCCTTAAAACTTCGATAGGAGAAATGACAGAAAATGATTTAGAAATGTGCAGTACATTAAATAGTCAATTTCTTTCCGTTTTCACTAATGAAAATTTGGCACAGTTTCCAGAAGTCCGTAAGGTATATAGCGATAGTATAGAAAATAGGTTAAGTACGGTTACTATAAGTAGAAATGATGTGCTTAAGGAAATTGACAGACTGAAACCTCATAAATCGCCTGGTCCTGATGAGGTATATGCTAGAGTATTAAAAGAATGTAGGGATGAGTTAAGTTACCCATTAACATTTTTATTTAACAAGTCATTGGAGACAGGTATAGTTCCAGAAGCTTGGAAGCTTGCAAACGTAGTTCCGATCTTCAAAAAAGGTGACAAATCAATAGCATCCAATTACCGTCCCATTAGTCTTACATCAATCATAGGAAAGCTACTAGAGTCAATTATTGCTAGTAAAATTAGAAACCACTTAGATACATTTAATTTAATAAATTCTTCTCAGCATGGATTCACTCAGGGACGTTCTTGCCTTACTAATTTGCTTAGTTTTTTCTCAGAGGTATGTGAAGCAGTAGATAATGACAAGTCATATGATATAATATATTTATATTTCAGTAAAGCTTTCGACAGAGTCCCCCATGAGAGATTGATGAGAAAGGTTGAGGCGCATGGAATAGGTGGGGCGTTGTTGGGATGGATTAGGTCATGGCTAATTGGTAGGAAGCAGAGAGTCAGCATAAATGGTACGAAGTCAGAATGGGGAGCAGTCAAAAGTGGTGTCCCCCAGGGATCTGTATTAGGTCCTCTGTTGTTTGTTATATACATAAATGACCTTGATTTAGGTATAACTAGTAGGATAAGTACATTTGCAGACGATACCAAAATGGGGAGAACAATTGATTCAGATAGAGATATAGAGTGCCTCCAAAGGGATCTAGATACCTTACACGAATGGTCAGTAAATTGGCAGATGAAGTTTAACATAGACAAATGCAAGGTATTAAAGATAGGGAAGATGCATACAAATGTTAAATATAAACTAGCTAATGTGGAATTAGAAATCTCGAATTGTGAGAAAGATCTAGGTGTGTTTGTTAGCAATGATTTGAAGCCTAGACAACAGTGTATAAGCGTTCGAAACAAGGCAAACAGGATTCTCGGGTTCATCTCAAGGAGTGTGAGTAACAGAACTGCTGATGTTATCTTAAAACTTTACTTGTCATTAGTGAGACCCCATATGGATTATGCTGTTCAATTTTGGTGTCCTTATTACAGAATGGACATAGATTCATTGGAGAGAGTACAACGTAGAATGACAAAATGATCCATAATATTAGAAATCTTCCGTATAAAGAAAGGTTGAAGAAATTAGGCTTACATTCGTTAGAGAGACGCAGAGTTAGAGGGGATATGATAGAGGTGTTCAAGTGGGTTAGTGGGATTAACAAAGGGGACATGACAAATGTACTAAAGCTCAGTGATAGCGAAAGAACTCGTACCAATGGTTTCAAATTAGATAAATTTCGTTTCAGAAAAGATATAGGCAAATATTGGTTTGGTAACAGAGTTGTAGAGGGGTGGAATGGACTACCAAGTGCTATAGTGGGATTAAAAACGATAGGGAGCTTTAAGATAAAATTGGATAAGCATATGGACGAGAAGGGTTGGGTGTGAAGGGGGATCAGCGGGGTTGGGCCAATCAGCGCTCTGCAGACCCCCGTAATCCTGCGTTAATCTCTAACCGTTTTGGTAAGATGATCCTCAGGGTATTAGAGTGTTGAGCCTATAATTGGGCTTTGTAATTGGGGTTGTGTGGGACAGGGATCTGCCTTGCTTAGGCCAATCGGCTTTCTGCAGACTCCCATTTTCTTATGTTCTTATGTTCTTATTTGTACATTTTTTTATAGAAAAATGTCCCGGTCGAAGGTCGACTCGCTATCGCTCGCAAGGAAAAAAATCAACATCTAAATCACACGAAATGTCTTAATAAAGACAACGAGTGCAGATAAATATTTCAAGAAAAATAGGGAAGAGTGTATAGACTAATAATGGACTGAGGACAAAGGAATGATAAATTGAGTTGTAGACATCGTTATTTAGCAGCTAAAATATGGTTTTAGTACATTTCTAAATACATCATATCAACTATATCATGCTTTATATATATAAATACATCATATCAACTATATCATGCTTTATATATATAAATACATCATATCAACTATATCATGCTTTATATATATAAATACATCATACCATCTATATCATGCTTTATATATATAAATACATCATATCAACTATATCATGCTTTATATATATAAATACATCATATCAACTATATCATGCTTTATATATATAAATACATCATATCAACTATATCATGCTTTATATATATAAATACATCATATCAACTATATCATGCTTTATATATATAAATACATCATATCAACTATATCATGCTTTATATATATAAATACATCATATCAACTATATCATGCTTTATATAAATACATCATATCAACTATATCATTCTTTATATATATAAATACATCATATCAACTATATCATGCTTTATATATATAAATACATCATATCAACTATATCATGCTTTATATATATATAAATACATCATATCAACTATATCATGCTTTATATATATAAATACATCATATCAACTATATCATGCTTTATATATATAAATACATATCAACTATATCATGCTTTATATATATAAATACATCATATCAACTATATCATGCTTTATATATATAAATACATCATATCAACTATATCATGCTTTATATATATATAAATACATCATATCAACTATATCATGCTTTCTTTATATCTGAAGCCTATACTTTTATTGCTTTTCTGTTGTATTTCGATGTTTACGGCTCCAACTTCATTATAGCCTGAAACTCGCATGAGGTGAATTGAGCACGAGGAATACGGGGAAAAAGTGAAGAAAAATTATGTATGGATTGGAGAGGAATTAGCAATAGTATTATTAGGGGAAGTGTGGTGGAGTGGCCATGCCACTGGACTGGTAATCTAGTGGTCCCGGGTTCGAATTCCGATGTATCAATTGGAAGATATTATTGGGATGGAATTTGTGCTGTACCTAGTATCAGTGCATTACCACAAACCCACCAACATGCCAACAAATACCCTCATTGTTCCCTGATTAAATAGCATTGTATGAATATTCCCATATTCAAAATATGCTACAGGGGGGCAATGCTTAGTGAGTTCATTGTTCAATAGGTGGCGTTCTGAGAGTGAGGGTCCGAGTCTAGGTGGTGAGACAGTGAAGCACTGAAGCGAAGGAGCTTCAGATATGTGGATGTTTCGAGCTGTAGGTGGGCCACCGTGCATCTTGCGAAAGGCATGACGTGGGGGGCTGGTTGTATCCCATAGTGCTTCACAGACTTCCCTAGGCTGGAATAAGACCTCACGGGCTTCGCCGTTTAATGTACGGTTGAATGTACAGGCTCTCAGCCTATGCCCGAGAGGGAGTAGTTGGAATATAAAAAAAAAAAAAAAAAAAAGCAGAGGAATCGAGGGATGGCTAAAAGGGAATGGAACAGAGAGGTAAGAGGTGACGTTTATAAAGCCTGAAGGTCATAACTGATAATTAATGAGACTACTACAAAAATTATATTTACTGACGTGACGGGAACTACGATTGTGATGGAATATATAGTAGTTGGAGAAGAAGCGTTAACCGTATTGAAAGGGAAGATAGTATATTATATAAACATATAATTCTATGTTAAAGCCTATAATAACGATGACAAGAAACATATGACTCCGATATATACCAGTAAATCAAAATTACCACCCAAGTTAGTGTAAGCTATAATTATAATTTTATATTATTCTTAGTAACAGTGTTTGTTGATGTGTTAATTTTCATGGACTTGGACGACAGCCACATTATTTCAGGTTTGTGAAACTCTGGACAAACTGTATATGAAGGCCAGAATTATGTATCTAATAATTGGTCTAGTGTATTTTTTGTTTTCTCTTCACAATCGCGAAGCATTCGATTAGTAACACGAGTACATATTTACATGACCGAGATATGAACCATATATATTATATTTTAGATGCTGTGCCAGAATTCCCGTGTATATATTGTTGTTATTACCAGTTCCACGGGTGACAGTGTGATAGTCATGGCTTCCTGTTATCTCTCGCGATACTGGCCTAGGGCCACACTATAGATTATCGAGGTTCCTATATATCTGCTCAATAATGGAATTGCGTTTCTGGTAAAATTGTTCGCGCATAGAGGTTTGAATTGTTCATCATGTAACATATCTTAAAAGAAAGGCTATAGAGTGAATCTTATGAAGACCAACAATACACAGACATTGACACACACACACACACACACACACTTACACATACACAAATACACACACACACACACACACACTCTCTCTCTCTCTCTCTCTCTTTCCATCTCAACAAAGTAGGAGCAGCACGTCTCGGCCGTCTGATGAACGATGCAGTCAAGGATTTTTTGTCAAAATAAAAACGGAGTCAACCCGGGGCAGCCAGGTAGGGTAGTGTAAATCAAATGCGAACCGAAAATTCAGACAATGTGCAGTCAATAACATCCAACTCTAATACTCTTAAGGTGTTCTATTTAACAGCTCGCAGCATACGCGATACATTTTCAGATCTAAAGGAAATCGTGTTTTCAGAATATTATGACATAATCAGCATTACAGAATCTTGGGTAAATTCGGAATACAGATATGTTTTAGCCGAATATAAACTGCCTAGTTATACATTGTTTGAGAAAAGTCGAATCAATACAAATGGAGGAGGAGTTCCGTTTTTTTATTAAGGGAAGTCATAACCACGTTTAATGACAAAACCTCAAATTGCGAATATTGACATATCTTATGTATATACTATTAATTAATAAGCGAGGATTTAAAATAACACTAGCTTTATCATGCAGATACCCAGCATAATCAGTGCAAACTGACAGTGAAATTTACTAACACATTGCAGAAATAACTAATATACAAGATACCGTCATTCTTGGCGATTATAATTTATCTGTGACTAAATGGGGCAATATTCTTACTTCACATCCCGGACACGACCTCTGTGCCAACTTGCAAGAAAATTAATTTTTTCAATTTGTCCAGTCTCCGACCCGTTGTAATAATGTACTTGACCTTGTACTCGCAACAAAAAAAGACTTGGTAGAGAGTTTATATGTTGGTGATGAATTCAGTAACAGCGATAGATAATCGAATGATACATTTCAATATAAAGTTTAATAGTAACGAACCAAATAGCAGCATCGAGAAATTCTCTAATTTCAAGAAAGCAAGCTTTCGTAAACTTAGATCAATGTTTAAAGTAACTGACTGGAGTTTTCTGATTAACAATAACGACATAAATACATCAAGTGAGTTTTTCACGATCACATACTTAAAAGCAGTGCAAGACTGCATACCATCAAAAATAAGGCGTACATACTATAATGATAAGCCTAAATGGTGGAATAAAGATAATTCAGACTGCTTGCATACTAAAAAGATCGTTCCTGAAAGATTAAAATCCTCACAAAATTACGACGAACTACGATGCAAAGCCAAAAAGTGAAATAAGCAAAGTCAAAAGACCCTGGAGTTACACATTGCAAATCAAAATCAAACAAATCGGAAATAATTATATTGTTACACCAGAAAGAAGAAAGTAATTATTTCAACTATTGGACCGTTAGTAGATGAACATGGAGAATACACCTAAGATGAAGTACAAATGAGTAATGCCCTCAATACCTTCTTTGCATCAGTTTTTTATAACAGAAGACATTATTGATATCCCTACAGCATCGCCAATTCAGATTGATAATTCTGACGTTCTAAGCAATATCAGCATTACAGAGAGAGAAGTATTGACATGTACAGATAAACTTAAGGTAAATAAATCGCCTGGACCTCATACGATCTCACTTAGAGTTGTAACCCTTCTTTAGCTGGGCCGGACTTAAGTCGGTCTAGAGAACCAAGGACTATGTGGCGGGGCCCGACTTAAGGTGGTCTGCAATTTGGCACATTATTGGCTCTGAGAGAGAGACGAGCGATGGGAGGAGCGTAAGCTCACTCTGACCGCTCGGCACGGTCCCCGCGCCGCAACTAACCTCCCCTCCTTACTCATCCTTACCCATTACCTCGCTAGACAGGGATTTATGTAAGGAAATTACCTAATTTTAGCGATTTTTCCTTTGTGTTGCACGATCGTTGCAAGAAAACCAGTGGTCGTAGAAGGATGGTTCTGGTGTCATTGGAAAGCTCAATTAACGTCCTTTCAGGGATACATAATTGTATTACGCTCTGGCTCTTGTTTATGAGTGAAAAAGGGCACGGAAACAAGGTCGTTTCGGGTAAAACCAACCGCTTGCCAGGTAGTAGAAATTACTGACGGGCCCGCTCGTAAGGCGATAAAGAAAGCCAAGGATGAACGCTGCAAACCACTGACATTGCTATTCAATAAATCCTTACAGTCTGGGACTATGCGTGATCAGTGGAAGCTCGGCAACGCAACACCAATATTAAACAAGAGGCAGCAAATCCTTACCCAGTAACTATCGTCCAATTAGCTTAACCTCAGTTGTATGTAAAATGCTAGAAACACTCATAAGAGACAGACTCATAAATCACTTAAAGGAAAACAACAACACAGTTTTAACAATAAACGCTACTGCTTAACAAACCTCTTAGACTTCTTCCACTATATCCTAAACCTATATGATGAGAGTAAAGCTGTAGATATTGGATACCTTGATTTTCAAAAGGCCTTTGACAAAGTTCCCCACAAACGTTTATCGCTAAAGCAAAAAGCGCATGGAATACAAGACGGTGTGTTGAAATGGATAGAAAATTGGCTCAGCGACAGAAAGCAAAGAATAAATGGTAGGGTATGTAAATGGACCAATGAAAGTAGCGGGGTACCCCAGGGATCGATACTAGGGCCAATTCTCTTCCTAGTTTACATCGACGATATAAGTGAGGGTCTCGACACCTATACAATCTCTAAGTTTGCTGAAGATACAAAAATTGCAAATAGCGTACTCTCGAAAGAACAAGTTGAAGATGTGCAACACAATCTAGATAAGTTGGCATGTTGGGCCCAAATTTGGCAAATTACTTTCAATGCGAATAAATGTAAAGTACTCCATATCGGAAACCGAAATGAGAAAGTAAACTATTCGATGAATGACACCCAGCTTAAGAGTGTAGACAGAGAAACTAATTTGGGAGTAACAATATCGAGTAACTTAAAACCCAGTCAACAATATACATAAGTTGTTAAGAAGGCAAACAAAATAATTGGCTTTATAGGTAGGTTATTCGAGCATAAATCCAAAGAAGCAATCATAACTCCTTACAATTCCTAAGTCCGCCCTCTTCTGGAATATTGCGTTAAATCCAGGTGCCCTTTCTAACAAAAAGATATAGACAAGCTAGAACGAGTTCAACGTAGAGTTACCAAAATTATACCTAGCTTAACACTTTGGGTGCGGGCATATTACCGCCTATTTCTGCCATATTAGGGCTCATTCAGTCACTCATGATTGATTAGGCAAGTGTCTGAATTAAATTAAATGTATTCAGCCAAAAACTAGAAGACAATAGCTTCAAAATTACACCAAAATTAGCTTCGTCGGTCTTGGGTTTCACCCGCAGCGCTATCATAGACATTCGCTAAAATGATCAATTATCGTTAATGTCGCGCTACATTTGCTTTTGGCAGAGCTGTATATCTCGCGAGAGCATGACTCAGAGTCCTCTGTGCCACGGCTGGCTGGCTGGAGGAAGGATGTGTGGCCTGTCGCTCCCTCGCACTCGATTCTTAATCCTTTGCCTCCGGGAGACGTTCCCGAACGCCATGGCAATTTACGGAAATTTACAGGCTTTTAAAGCCTCTTAAAGCCTGTAGAATCAAGTGTGAGGGAGCGGGAGCGCGACAGGACACACGTCCTTCCACCATCCAGCCGGCCGCAGCACTGAAGGCTCTGAGTCAGAGTCTTGCAAGATATACAGCGCTGCCAAAGGCAAATGTAGCGCGACATTAGCGATAATTGCTAATTTTAGCGAACGTCTATGGTAGCGCTGAGGGTGAAGCCTGCGAGCTACAAAGCTCGTTTAGGTGTCATTTCGAAGCTATTTGTTTCTAGTTTTTGTAACCTAATCGATCAGGAGTGCCTGAATGAGCCCTAATATGGAGGAAATAGGTGGAAATATGCCCGCAACCAGAGTGTTAAAAGCCTGTAAATTGCCATGGTGTTCCGGAACGTTTCCCGCCGGCAAAGGGTTAAAGAACGAACCATACGAGGAGTGTCCTAGAGAATTAAATATATTTCCTTTAAGGGGAGATGGTTCACTTTTTGTGCAATTTTTGCATGTATTCGTTATGTTTCTAGTTTCCTCCCTAGACCTCCATTAAATGTAAAAAAAAACATCCATTAGATTCCCCTTCTAGTTTAATTTGTACATTTTTCGGTAGAAAAATTTACCGGCCAATGGCCGGTTCTTCCAACATTACAGGCTCGCTATCGTTCGCCAGGGAAGTTTTTTTACGCCTAAATAGCATGGAAGGTCTTAATATTGACAAGGAAATGGGGCAGAAGGTCTTAAAATCGACAAACTAATGGGGGAAACATCTTAAAATCTGAAAACTAATGAGGCTAAGCATGAGGGAGAAAAGTGACCAGAAAACCGGCACATCCCCCCTTAACCCAGCACAGATTAGGAGGCGAATAATTCAAGTGTACAATATCATCAAAGCCATAGACAATATGAACTGTAGTAATCACTTCACTATTGACCAATCTAATTACACGCAGGGAAATGGTTGAAAAATTATTGGTAAATCTTGTAACTCGCACAAATCTAAGAAATTCTTCTTCTAGACAATTATCTTGCTTCAAACCCGCGACTGACTGCGGATTCAGATTAATCAAGGCATATTGCGTATATAAATGACCAAGATGTTAACCCACTGAGCCCCAGCGACGCAGCGTTTGCGTCAGCAATGTATGTAACGCTAAACCCCAGCGATGCAACAGTTGCGTCAGTGTTACTCCGGTCCCAATTACTTCGGTCCTATGGCACCTAGAGGGCTCAGATTTGTATGGGAACTGTGTAAGTATCCCACGCAACCAGAAAAATGAATGAACACTCTAAAAGTCCAACTGCGTGTGCGTGAGCGCGCAAAACCCGGAATTTTGGGTGTTATTGCCTTCAATTTTTTACTCTTGTAAAATCCGTTTTCGGGGGCTCCGTAGGACCAATTGTTGACCTTTTTGATCGTTTTTTGTGGTTTTTCCTTCATTCCTAACCCATTCGCTATTGTTTCTGGGAAAAAAAAAAATCAAAACCGGCTGGTCCCTGGTGGTACATTTATTAATAACTAGCTGGGGCTCAGTGGGTTAATCTCTCTGTCCCAGATATACGAAAGATCACTTTTAAATGTGTATGTTACTAATTCAACTGTCCCCTACTATCATCTCCTTATCCTGCCATGGACATTAGTTCCAGGGCAGTAGTTCCCCTTCCAATTGTCCTCACCCACTCTATATATCAAGGGTCAAAAGACCTGTTGTTGCTCGATTCCCGTTTTACTCCTTTGTAGTTTCCACTGAATGTCTACTAACTCTCCAAACTATTGGGGTGTTAAGCAAAGGAAGGTGTTTGTGTTAGTACTATGTCACCGAGGAACGAGGGGGAGCGGCAGGAATGTTGTTTTAACCAGTTTAGCACGATGACAATTCTGGTTAAAATTTGACGATTGTATGCAGTTTAAGACGGACCTATGTTATTCAGAGAGTTAATTGATATCGTATTTAACCTTTTGAGTCCTTGAGGTAAATTAGAAGCCACAAAAAATCATCTAATGGTAACCCAAATATGAAGACAATTACGTCATCGTGCTGAAGGGGTTAAGTGAGAGAATGTGAGGGGGAAGGGTCACTTCACTAAATTAATCGGTTTACTAAACGTTCGTCAATATTGTTTCAGGATTAACTTCTCATGTTTATTATCAGCCAAAAAATATATAATACTTTCACAAATGTGTGCATAATGAACCAAGCACTTTTGTTATATTCCCTGTCATTAATAAAGAGGCATTACATCGCCGAATGTCATATGTTAATGTGACTCACTTTGATGACGACTGGTTTAAAGTAGTATGACTCTGAGAGGAATGGTGAGGCTCTGGAAGACTCTCAAAGCAACACACACTGAATGAGTCTGTCACCTAAACTAAGTTGGACGACTTTCCTCTCCGGGACACTGGGAGTAAAGGAGAAGGGGAAGGGAGGAGGAGAGTAAGAGGGGGGTAAATGAGGAGAGGGGGAGGGGAAGAGTAGAGTAAGAGGGGGATAAATGAGGAGGAGGTCTGATAGGAGAGGGGAAGAGGCGAGTAAGAGGGGGTTCATTAGGAGGAGGGCTGAAAGGGGAGGTGCAGAGGGGGTAAATGAGGAGGAGGGCTGAGAGGGGAGGGGAAGATGAGAGTAAGAGGGGGGGGGGGTAAATGAGGAGGAGGGCTAAGAAGGGACAGGAGCGTAAGAGGGGGGGGGGGATGAGGAGGAGGACTGCAAGTAATAGGAAGAGGAGTAGCGACAATATTGATATAAAGGTAATGGAAACATAAATATTATTTACGGTCTGGATGGTGTCATGGTTAGAGTGTGTAATTTCTGTATATATCCTAGGTTCGAGTCCTAGGAGAATTACATGTTTTAATTAATTTCATTTGGGGGTTATTGGTGTTAAGAACGATGTTAACAATAATACATTCAACAGTACATTTGCTATCACTAATAACTATATAATATTTGAAACTCTGAACCGATTATTAGACATAAAAGTTAAAATTAAAAACCTACAGTAGGCTGTAAGTTCACATTAGCAATAGCATTACGAAATAAAAATAAATACATGTTAACAGTATACCAGTTATTCTTAGACCATTAACATTTAAATAGAGTATTTACCCTAATACTACTCGTCAGCGTATAATAAATTGAACCTCCAACTCCAAATACCAAAATACTTGAGAGTCAGAGTGCTCGAATACCGGCAGGAAATTCGCTGCAACAAGAGTCCTGGAATGTTGCAGCAAGAAGTGGAGTGGTGGTACATGCAACATAATCAACAACAGACCAACACATTTACCATCACAGTCCAGGAACAATCAAAGGTGGACACAAAACAGTGGGTGCATATGTAACCATAACAGTGAGTTCATATGTAACAAAAACAGTGGGTGCATAAATTATGTATTAAAAACAGTGAGTGCATATGTAACATAAACAGTGGGTGCATATGTAACAAAACAATGGGTGCATATGTAACAAAAACAGTGGGTGCAGATGTAACAAAAACAGTGGGTGCATATGTAACAAAAAGAGTGGGTGCATATGTAACAAATGCAGTGGGTGCATATGTAACAAAAACAGTGGGTGGATGTGTAACAAAACAAGTGAGTGCATGTGTAACAAAAACAGTGAGTGCATAAATATGTAACAAAAACAGTGGGTTCATATGTAACAAAAACAGTGGGTGCATATGTAACAAAAACAGTGGGTGCATATGTAACAAAAACAGTGGGTGCATTTGTAACAAAAACAATGAGTGCATATGTAACAAAAACAGTGGGTGCATATGTAACACAAACAGTGAGTGCATATGTAACACAAACAATGGGTGAATATGTAACAAAAACTGGGTGCATATGTAACACAAACAGTGGGTGCATATGTAACAAAAACAGTGGGTGCATATGTAACAAAACAGCGGGTGCATATGTAACAAAAACAGTGGGTGCATATGTAACAAAAACAGTGGGTGCATATGTAACAAAAACAGTGGGTGCATATGTAACAACAACAGTGGGTGCATATGTAACAAAAACAGTGGGTGCATATGTAATACTTGGGGGGCAATGAACTCTGGTGGGGGCTAAACAATATACCGTCAAATAGTTAGACAAAATTATTTTGGAGGGGTCGATTCTGTATTCACATATATTATGCAATCAATGTACCTTCACAAAGAGCCTGGAACACTAGTATTGCATTACTTTCGCTTTTTGTTTAACTGTTAAAATTAAGATGAATTACATACAATGTAATTTAAACACTTTTCAAAAAAAAATCGTTACATTATTTAGATAATCGAATTTCAAAGTAAGCATGTTATTGGGTTGCTAGTTCAGAGTAACAATATTCTGATTATTCACAAATATTCAATTATATTAGTAACTGATTCTACAAAATTGCAATGCAATTATTGATGAACATATATAAATGATAAATTTATGTATATCAGAATTAGTGCAAGCTGTATCAAGTTGTTTAGATTAATTCAAGCTTTATCAAGTCACAGTGACTTGATAAAGCAATTAATCAAAACGTTATCCACTACAATAGAGGTCCATCCAATCACGGTGGGTCACTATCATTCTGTCGGCTTCAAGGCCTTTTATACACGAGCTTTACCAGGATAATATAGTTTAATTCTTGTACACCAGGCTAAGAAATTCAACCATAACAGGTTCTCAAAAGGAAAACACACGGGCGGATCCTCTCAACCATGTACACCCTATCTTAAAGGAAAATTTTCACTTAACGGAATATTTTCCATACCTCTTTCTCCCTCATGTTTAACCCCATTAGTTTTGATATAATATGACGTTCGCCGCATTAGTTTGGCGATTTTATGACATTTCATCCAATTTCTGTAAATTTTCAGAACTTTCCTGAAATTTAGGTATCAATTATTTTTCCTGGAGAGCGATAGCGAGCCTGAAATTTAGTAGGGACCGGCCTTCGCCCAGGATGTTTCAACCGAAAAATCTACACATTTATATTGAAGTGGGGAGGGGTCTTTGGGGTATTTTGTTTAAACCATCGATAATGGGAAATGAAGAGGGTTAACAGGAACACCCCCACCTTTCAAAATCCACCCAAAACCGCAAAACTTGCATCTTTAAGGAAAATAATATGGTTCCTAGACAAAAAACGCAGAGAACTCATGTATATTTATAAGATAAGATCACACCTTGCATGGTGAGGAGCAGCCGAAACTCATCTTAGCCTCCTAGACAAAGTCCAGAGGAGAGCACAAGGATTATTGAGGGAGATATACTACCAAAACCTGAGACGTAGAAAGACAGTCTGCAACATCGTAGGGACGTACCTGGCCTAACAACACTTACCTAGATACAACATCAACATGCACCACATCTACATCCACTGAAACAACGTCAACGCAAACCAGGACGCACCGCAAGAACAGTGGTCAGAACACTTGCACCACGGGAGGAGCTCCGTTGTAACACGACTCATTACCAGAGACAGTTCATACTTAAATATTGTAGATTGTGGAACATAGTTGAAAGAGTGATATATATATATATATATATATATATATATTCTGACATACGGAGCCCTGTATGTTAATTTAAGAGTTAGAATTAGAGTTGAAGGAGTGTCAAACTACCCCTGCGGCGAAGCAGACCAGCGAGCGAACCAGCGAGTGGGAAACCAGCTCGCATACCAGCAAACAAGCCTTCACACCTGCGTGCGTCATAGGGGACCCTGCAAACTACTTTGATGACTCGACTCTATGACGTATGATCGACGCCAGGAGACCCCATTGGTCCATGCACCTGCTATGCAACTCGAGGAGCTATGATAGGGGCGCGCACCATCACTCGCCTCCTGATTCGTTCCTACACCATCATTGTTTAGTATATAAGACCCGAGTAGTGGGCATTCAAATCAGTCTCATTTGGAGTTGGGGAAGGTGAACTTGCAGCTGGAGGAAGACGGGGTGAAGTATTATAATGGGATTGTGACTGTCAGTCAGATTATATAAGTGTGTGTTAAGTGTGTTCGGTGTAAACACTTACGTTATGTTGGTTAGTGAGATATGTGATTGGGACGTTAACGCTACTATTCTGTACTTAACTATTTGATTGGGAATTAACGTTAACGCTATTATTATGTACTTAACTATTTTAGTTGACTAACGTGTGGACTAAAGCAACTCTTTAAGTAATTGGGTTATGATGAAAGTAATACTATTGTTTTATATTAATACTTACGAGTTCTTTCATTTTCTTTTAATTAAGCTTACATTGCTTAACGGTGCTTAGTACGGTGATGCTATTGTCTCATATTAGTAATATCGCTTTAGACTAACATGGCTGTGTTAATATTACTTCTAGTGATTTCCTAAGCTGAAGGAAATTCTTTTAGCTTCAAAATATTATTTTTGCTTTTCATATTATTTGAGTGAGACCTGAATCGAATCTATGAAGCGATCCTGTAACTTAATTTACTCATAATCAAACCTCAATGTTACGTGGTTAAGAAATACATTTAACTAATTATTAAATATATATCTAACTTTTTATGTGACTTTCATATAAATCCTGATGATAATAATAATACAATACTGTTAACGTAAGACAAGAACCAAGAATAATTACATTAAATATAAATAAAAGGACATATAAGAAAACTATCTACTCATTTCAAAAAGGGTAAGAGACAGAAATATTCTTACTTTAATATTTATCTTTCAAGACTTTTTATAGAATTAATAGTCCTTCTTTAGATATAACTTCTTCGGTTCATAACCATAGCCTACTAAGCTTCGGTTAAATAATAATTCTTTATAAATACTACATGACTTTAATTAGTTTCAGTATTTTTCATAATTAAAGAGTATCAGTCAATAAAGGATACCAAGTCCTAAGATCCAAAAGGAAAGGGAGCAACAAGAGGAAATAATTTTATTAGATTTTACTTTTGTTTTGCCTTCAGCTGACTGATACCTTAATATATATCTCTGTGCTATCTAGATTCATCAAGTTAACCACTTGAGGATCAAGATACGTAACAGAAGAGTGGCGACCTCGCCAGGATTCGTTTCATACAGTTTCACTCAGTTTCAATACCGTTTCACTACTTAAAAATCAAATATTAATCATGCCTCATCTAATTAATGACGAAGATGCTCGAGTTTTCATAGAATCAGACCCCACAGCCCCTGATTTTGACTGTCTGTCAAAATCCGAACTGAAAGTGCTTGCCTCACATCTCCAATTAACTGTCTCAAACATGTCTAAATTAGAGGTGGCTCAGACCATAAAAACCCACCTGTTCCCTGTAGAAGGCGGGGAGAGTGACGGAGCAGTTGGTGGGATCCCGAGTAAACCTAGCCAACTTGATATACAATTGCCACCTGGTTTGACCGGTGATCAAATATTCGAACTAGAACAAGCCGAAGTAAAAATAGAACTAGCCAGAATAAATGCCGAACAAGCCAGAGCAAATATCGAAGAAGCCAGAATAAAGACCGAACATTATGAATATCAATATCGTATGGCTCAACTAAATGTCAATACAAATGCTCCCTTAATTGCTCCCCCTCTGGGATTGACTATGACTAGTGTCATTCCACCTTTCACTGAGGATAATGTGCAGGATTTCTTTGTTTTGTTTGAGGAAGTTGCTGGAGGTATGAAGTGGACAAGAGATCAATGGCCTTTTATGTTACAAACCGTTTTGACAGGGCAGGCTCGAGCCACGTATTTGTCAGAAGTAGCAGAAGTTAGGCAGGATTATGACAATCTCAAAGAAGCTATCCTAAAAACTATCAATTGCAGCCTGAGGCTTACAGGCAATCTTTCCGTAAAAACCAGAAGAAAGTAGAAGAAACCCATAAGGTATTTGCCAGGACCATGACTAAAACTTTTAATCATTAGGTCAAGAGTAAGAAATTCACAAGCTACAACGATCTGAAGGAGTTGGTCCTGTTAGAAAATTTCCTATGGAAAATTGATTCTTCTGTATCCTATCATTTAAAGAGGAAAAAGGTAGATTGTCTTCCTGACGCCGCTGACATGGCTGACACATACGTGCTCAACAACAAATTTTGTGGAAAGAAGCCCTACGATAATTCTAGTTCTAATTTTAATTATCCCAATCACAAATCTGACAGACCCAGTCACAAGCCTATAACGTCTTCCCCAGCTAGCCAAAATAGAATTGTTCCCCCAACTAAAAATGCGACTCAGGGCAATAGTAACAGAGGTGGGCCCCAAAGTAATAGTAATGCTCAAAGAGGGAACGTTCCCGTATCCCCTAAAGTATGTACTTTTTGTGGCATGAGAGGCCACCTAGCTTATCAGTGCTGGGCCAAGGAGAAAACCGAGAGATCGGGGCAGACAGTTGCCGCCGTATCTCAAACTCCATATGTGCCTTTAATGCAGGACTCCCGACAGAAGGAGTACCTAGCACCAAATGTTCATTTAATGCAGGACTCCCGACAGAAGGAGTACCTAGCACCAAAAGTTCCTTTAACCCTTAATTAGCGGCTCACCACATAAGTCGAGTTAAATAAAGCTGGACTATGTGGCGGCGCTCGACATAACTCGAGTGGCAATTTCAGCACGTAATGTTGCTGAGAGAGAGAGACAAGTGGTGGCAGGAGAGTAGCGAGCGTATGACTGCTCCAGACCACCGCGGCGAACATACTGACACGAATCCCAGCTCCCTCCTCCCTCTCTCACTCGCTATATAAGGAATTGTATTGGGAAAGTGGCTAATTACATGCTTTTTGCACTCGCGTTGCACGGTTATTGCAAGAAAACTAGCCATCATAAAGGGATCGTTATGGTGTCATTCGAAAGCTCTGTTTATGCCCTTTCAGGGATAGGTACTTGTTTTACGTTCTGGGTCTTATTTAGGCATGAAAATGATCACGTAAACAGCCCTATTTTGGCTAAAAACACCCCGCTGGGCGGTACATATAAATAAACCGCATAGGCCGCTCGTAAGGTGTTAACACCTTACGAGCGGCCTATGCGGTTTATTTATATGTACCGCCCAGCGGGGTGTTTTTAGCCAAAATAGGGCTGTTTACGTGATCATTTTCATGCCTAAATAAGACCCAGAACGTAAAACAAGTACCTATCCCTGAAAGGGCATAAACAGAGCTTTCGAATGACACCATAACGATCCTTTTATGATGGCTAGTTTTCTTGCAATAACCGTGCAACGCGAGTGCAAAAAGCATGTAATTCGGTACATTCCCCATATAATTCAGTATGTAGCGAGTGAGAGAGGGAGGAGGGAGCTGAGATTCGTGTCAGTAGGTTCGCCGCGGTGGTCTGGAGCAGTCATACGCTCGCTAGTCTCCTGCCACCACTTGTGTCTCTCTCTCAGCAACATTACGTGCTGAAATTGCCACTCGACCTATGTCGAGCGCCGCCACATAGTCCAGCTTTATTAAATACGACTTATGTGGTGAGCCGCTAATTAAGGGTTAATACAGCACTCCCGACAGAAGGAGTACCTAGCAGCTAACGTAAATCATCTAGACAGGGGTGTAGTAGCATGTGTGGTGCAACCCACTAGGGTTAAGCCAATAATAATTTCACCATCAGTGCAGGACAGTTACCGTCCCTTTATTTCATCTGGCAACGTGAGATTAAATGGTTGTATGCATGAGGTAAAAATTCTGAGAGACACAGGTTCTACTAGCACCCTCATGGTGAATCCTTACACGGAGTGCCCACCTGGCGAACCAGTTGTAATGAGAGGTGCTGGAGGCCAATTTTATGCACACTTGGTAAAAGGCGAAATTGAATGTGAGTTACTACAGGGTGAGGCCACCATAGCTTTGTGTAGGTCCCAAGATATCCCTGTGCCAGGGGTAACACTCCTTTTGGGGAATGATGTAGCAGGTGAGAAGGTCCGACCAGATCCCATTTTGTCACTTTCCCCTGTTAACGAGCCACTAACCGGTGAGCTCGAAAAGGAGATGCCAACAGTTTTCCCTGTGTATTTACCTAATTGTATTTACCTAATTGTAGTTTACAGGAGTTGAGCTAAGCTCGTGTTGTCCCGTCTCTCAGTCTACTTTTTATCCAATTTTTTCTTGAAAATATGGATGTTCCTTGCCCCTACCACCTCCTCCTCCAGCCCATTCCATTTGTCAATACATCTATAGGGGAAGCTAAACTTCCTGATATCGTTCTTGCAGGTAGGTCTTTTTACTTTGTAGCTGTGGCCTCTAGTTATTCCTGTATCCATAATTAATATATCCTCCCTATCCAGCCTCTCCAGCCCCCGGGTACATTTGTACATCATTATCATGTCTCCCCTCTCTCTCCTCTCTTTTAGACTCGGTAGATTTAATTTGTCTAGCCTCCCTTCATATGGCAGTTCTCTGAGACTTGGAACCAATCTAGTGACTGCTCTCTGGATTCTTTCTAACTTGTGAATATGCTTCTTTAGATGCGGGGACCACACCACTGCTGCATACTCCAATCTTGGTCTAATCATACTCTTCATAATTTTCGCTACCATGGTCTCACCCAAATAGTTCAGAGCAACTTTCATATTCCCGGCCATTGCATACATTCCGCTAAAGAGCTTGTTAATATGTTTCTCTGGCGACAAATTATCTTGTATATAATCAACCCTAAATCTTTTTCTTTTTCGGCCTTGCTAATTTTATTATCTCCCATCCTGTACTCCCAATTTGGTCTATTCACACTTCTTCCCATATTTAACACATGACATTTACTTATATTAAATTTCATTTTCCACTTGGTGCTCCATTCGTATATTTTATCTAAATCCCCTTGCAGCTCCTCACAACTACTTTTATTTGTTATTTGTCTCATAATTTTTACGTCATCTGCAAACATTGACATGTAAGAGTTTATGCCTATCGGCAGGTCATTCACGTACATAAGGAACATGAGAGGTGCCAACACAGATCCCTGCGGCACACCACTCTCAACTTTCCGCCACGATGAGTAAGTTCCTCTAATGTTGGTCCTCATTTCCCTATCTGTTAAATAGCTCTCCATCCATTTCAGCAAACTCCCCCTGACACATCCTAGCGTCTCAAGCTTAGATAACAATCTCTTATGTGGTACCTTATCGAATGCTTTGGAAAGGTCTAAGTAGACGCAGTCCACCCATCCGCCTCTTTCTTGGAGTACATCTATCACCCTACTGTAATAACATAGCAAACTGGTAACACAAGATGTCCCTTCTCTGAATCCAAATTGCTTTGGGGTTATTATTTTCTTTCTCTCCAACATTTTCATCCATCTCTTCCTAATTAGCTTTTCACAAATCTTGCATACAATACTAGTAAGTGAAACTGGTCTATAGTTTAGAGGGTCCTCAGGGTTTCCATTCTTGTATATCGGAATGATATTAGCTCTTTTCCATTCAACAGGAACCTGTCCTTTATCTAAGGAAGCTTGAATTATGTCCCTCACTGGCTCCACTAATTGCTCTGCACACTCCTTTAAAACCCAGGCAGACACTTCATCCGGTCCCATAGCTTTCCTTACTTCAAGTCCTCTCATCGCAGATAACAGCTCATCTCTAGTTATTTCAATCTTACTAAGACCACTCTCCAGTACTCCCGCCTGTGGTTCGTCAAAACCTTCCTCTCTAGTAAAAACTGACCCCAATTTGTTATTCATTACCTCACACATGTCCGATACATTTTCATACGTCCTAGCATCAACTCTTAATTTAGTAATTTGTTTCTTTACCTTCAACTTACTGTTTATATATTTATAAAATAATCTAGGGTCACTTTCACATTTATTTACTATGTTCTTCTCATAGTTCATTTTAACTTGCCTAATTATGTTAACATATCTATTCCTCTCCTGTTTATATTTATTCCGATTACTCTCAGTGTTCCTTCTTCTTAATCTAGCCCAAGCTGCATCACGCCTACCCAAAGCTCTTTTGCATTTCAAATTAAACCAATCTTTCTGCTTAGTAAAATTTCCAGTTTTATATCTTGGGACAAACATATTGGTTCCTACTCTATAAATTTCGAGGAATCTACTATATTTACCTTGTACGTCCCGTTCCTTCAAAATAAGATCCCAATCTACTCCCTCTAAATATCTTTTCAAGGATACATAATCAGCTTTACTATAATTTAATCTGTCATTTATGTAGCTATTGTCTAATCTATTGGCATTACTCGAGGTCAACTTCCATTTTAGTAATAGGTGATCACTTTTACCTACAGGACATAGATAGTTTATATCACTAATTTCGTGAGGATCTTTTGTAAAAATCAGATCGAGTTTAGAAGGTTCGTTATTACCCCTCATTCTTGTATTTTCCTTCACATGTTGTGTAAGTACATTTTCCGTAACCAACTCCACTAGCCGACTTCCCCAAGATCTCTGATTTGGCCCTGCATCTCCCGATTCCCAATCAACCTCACTACAGTTGAAATCTCCTACCAAGATCAATCGATTCTTCCTTAAAAGCAATCTTCTCAACGACTGAATCATATCCTCTACCATCTCTCTCCTGTGTGCTGTCACACATTCAATATCTCAAGTAGCAGTTCCCTCAGACAGAAATGTACCGAATGTAAGAGTTGATGAAAGGGATGATGTGAGTGTGAATGATGCTCCAACTGTGCCTGATGATGTGACTGAGGTGGATTTATCTGACACCTTTATGGCTCATCTTGACCCTAACGATGACCATGAAACCCCTCCAAATTGTCCTAGTAGCCTGGTAGAGCTACAGAGAGATGATAGTGAATGCAAGAAGTTAGCTGCCAGGTCCGTGAGTGAAGAGGAATGTGAGAAGGAGGGTGGTGAATGTTTCTACCTCAAAGGAGGAGTATTGTGGCGTAGATGGAGACCGCCACACACACCAATCGATGACGGGGCTTGGGACGTCCATCAAGTAGTAGTCCCCAAACCTTGTCGAAAAGATATCTTGGAAATGGCACATTGTATACCATTGGCAGGACACCTAGGTGTGAGAAAAACTCTAGACAGAATCAGAGCCCACTTTTACTGGCCTGGAATGCGTGCAGATGTAGTGGAGTTTTGTAGAGTGTGTCACACTTGCCAGATGACAGGAAAACCCAATCAGAAGGTGCCTGTACATCCTCTGGTGCCCTTGCCCGTTTTCGAGAATCCTTTTACTCGGGTGGTAGTGGACATTGTAGGCCCATTGCCTAAGACTTCCCATGGTAACATTTATTTATTAACTATTATGGACATGGCAACTCGCTACCCAGAGGCTATACCCCTAAGGACTACCTCTGCTCCAACTGTCATCAAGGAACTGCTCAAATTCTTCACCAGAATGGGTTTCCCCCATGAAGTGCAAAGTGATCAAGGAACTAATTTTACCTCTAACATTTTTCAGCAGTCCCTGAAGGAGTTGGGTATCGAGCATGTTAAGTCTAGCACCTACCACCCAGAGAGTCAAGGGGTTCTCGAACGATATCATCAGACATTAAAAGGAATGTTACGTAAGTATTGTACAGAGACCGGAGTTGAGTGGGATAAGGGGGTACCTTTTCTTTGATTTGCTACTCGTGAGGTTCCAACTGAATCCCTGGGTTTTCCCCTAATGAGCTAGTTTTCGGTCACCAGGTAAGAGGTCCTTTGCAACTATTGCAGGATAGCCTAGTTGGCCAGGAGGGGAACCAATACCTCCTCAAGTATGTTTCAGATTTCAAAATCCGGCTGAGATCCTCATGTGAGTTTGCAGCTCAAAACTTGACAGTGGCTAAAAGCTCCATGAAGACCTGGTATGACAGAAAAGCCCGTGAGAGGGAGTTTCAGCCCGGTGATAAGGTTTTGGTCCTGCTCCCCCTTTTTGGCCAACCTTTATCTGCCAAGTTCAGGGGCCCATATAAGATCATTCAGAGGGTGAGCATTACCGATTATCTAGTAACTACCCCAGACAGGAGAAAGCCCACGCAAGTATTCCATATAAATATGTTGAAACCCTACCATAGGTCCCCTGATTCCTCTCCTCCAGATTCTCCCACTGTGGTAGTGAATGTCAGGACCTGTGGACAGCCTGGTGCGGACAAAGTCTTCAGTTCTCTTACTGACCCGCAACAGACTGTTCCAGAGCCTGAAGGTATCCATGCAGACTTTGACTTGTCATGTAGCCTATCCACCTTTCAGTATAATTCAGTAGCTTGGGGGGAATTACCATCTAAACTATGTCATCTTCCCTCTGATCAAGCGAACCAACTAATCTCTGTGTTATCTCAGTCTCCCAGTGTGTTCCGTGATACTCCAGGGCTCACTTCTTTGGCCGTGAACGACATCGACGTAGGGGATGCAACTCCCATTAAACTATCCCCCTACCGTGTCTCGCCACAATGCAGGAGTATACTTCAGATCGAGCTTGACTTCATGTTTTCAAACCAGCTGATCACAAGGGCCTTAAGCCAGTGGAGTAGTCCGGTCATACTTGTGCCAAAGCCAGACGGGAGCCATAGGTCATGTATGGACTATAGGCAAGTTAATGCTGTCACAAAGAACGATACCTACCCACTGCCACGGATCAAAGATTACATTTACCGGGTTGGCCTCATACAGCAGTAAGACTAATTTAATGAGAGGATTTTGGCAATTAGCTCTCCCTTGTAGCGAGGTAAATATCATGCTTTAGTAGTGCGCTGTCAAGCCTTCAGCTGTGAGATGCCTTGCAGTTCGAATAACGCTCCAGCTACGTTCCGGCTATGTTCTGATGTGGTACCTGGAGACGTTGCCTACTTTGGGTGATATCCTTATTATATCCTCATTATAATCGTGCTGTTGCCAATCTGGTGGTGAATCTATTTATGTATTATGTTTAATATTATGTACTATACTCCTTAAACTCTTTTCTAGGGGGGAGGTCTGACATACGGAGCCCTGTATGTTAATTTAAGAGTTAGAATTAGAGTTGAAGGAGTGTCAAACTACCCAAGCGGCGAAGCAGACCAGCGAGCGAACCAGCGAGTGGGAAACCAGCTCGCCCGCATACCAGCAAACAAGCCTTCACACCTGCGTGCGTCATAGGGGACCCTGCAAACTACTTTGATGACTCGACGCTATGACGTATGATCGACGCCAGGAGACCCCATAGGTCCATGCACCTGCAATGCAACTCAAGGAGCTATGATGGGGGCGCGCACCATCACTCGCCTCCTGATTCGTTCCTACACCATCATTGTTTAGTATATAAGACCGGAGTAGTGGGCATTCAAATCAGTCTCATTTGGAGTTGGGGAAGGTGAACTTGCAGCTGGAGGAAGACGGGGTGAAGTATTATAATGGGATTGTGACTGTCAGTCAGATTATATAAGTGTGTGTTAAGTGTGTTCGGTGTAAACACTTACGTTATGTTGGTTAGTGAGATATGTGATTGGGACGTTAACGCTACTATTCTGTACTTAACTATTTGATTGGGAATTAACGTTAACGCTATTATTATGTACTTAACTATTTTAGTTGACTAACGTGTGGACTAAAGCAACTCTTTAAGTAATTGGGTTATGATGAAAGTAATACTATTGTTTTATATTAATACTTACGAGTTCTTTCATTTTCTTTTAATTAAGCTTACATTGCTTAACGGTGCTTAGTACGGTGATGCTATTGTCTCATATTAATAATATCGCTTTAGACTAACATGGCTGTGTTAATATTACTTTAGTGATTTCCTAAGCTGAAGGAAATTCTTTTAGCTTCAAAATATTATTTTTGCTTTTCATATTATTTGAGTGAGACCTGAATCGAATCTATGAAGCGATCCTGTAACTTAATTTACTCATAATCAAACCTCAATGTTACGTGGTTAAGAAATACATTTAACTAATTATTAAATATACATCTAACTTTTTATGTGACTTTGATATAAATCCTGATGATAATAATAATACAATACTGTTAACGTAAGACAAGAACCAAGAATAATTACATTAAATATAAATAAAAGGACATATAAGAAAACTATCTATTCATTTCAAAGAGGGTAAGAAACAGAAATATTCTTACTTTAATATTTATCTTTCAAGACTTTTTATAGAATTAATAGTCCTTCTTTAGATATAACTTCTTCGGTTCATAACCATAGCCTACTAAGCTTCGGTTAAATAATAATTCTTTATAAATACTACATGACTTTAATTAGTTTCAGTATTTTTCATAATTAAAGAGTATCAGTCAATAAAGGATGCTAAGTCCTAAGATCCAAAAGGAAAGGAAGCAACAACAGGAAATAATGTTATTAGATTTTACTTTTGTTTTGCCTTCAGCTGACTGATACCTTAATATATATCTCTGTGCTATCTAGATTCATCAAGTTAACCACTTGAGGATCAAGATACGTAACAATATATATATATATATATATATATATATATATATATATATATATATATATAAAAGTCTCACAAGGAAAAGGAGAACCAGCGTAGTAGCGAACATCTTATCTTTATTGGTTACCAAACGTTTCGGAGAAAACAGTCTCCATCTTCAGTGAATCTAAAATAAATGAAAGTGTACATAAGAAATAAAACAAATAATAACATATGTATGTGAAATATCAAGCAGTAAGGCTCGTATGAATATGAACCGAGAAGAGCTAAACATAATAAAACATAAACTATGTATTAAGAGAACAGCATTAAGCTAAACTTAAACAAATAATACTAATAAGAGAGGGTATACAATAAAGTACGAAAACAAAATGGAAGGATATTTACTGAATGAAAAGAGGTGTTGCAGTAGCCGTGTTGTTCAGGGTAGGCTTTAATTTATTTATATAGATTGATTCTGAGGTGATAAGGTCACAGCGTGAATGGCATGTGGTTAGTATCTGGAAGTCTGTGGAAGAGAAAGGGTGATCAAACTGGTGAGAGTGATCGCGGATAGCAGAAGTGGAAGGCTTAGAAATCAACCTGCCTGTTCGAATAGATTTACCTTGGTGCTCCCGGATACGGTGAAGCAACCAACGTGAGGTGCAACCAACGTATCTAGCAGTACAGCGAGATCAGGTGAACTGGTAAACCACATTGGAATGGAGGTTCATAGGAAGAGAAGAAGTATGTTTGAGGAAATTTCCTATAGTGTTATTATTAGAAAAAACTAATTTGAAATTGATATGTGGGTAGCAGTTGCGAAGAGTTTTTTGGAGGGATTTCCTAATTTCATAGCTAAGTGGCCCTAAATATGGGAGTTTAAAATATCAAGTGTCTTTTTGTAGGTGTGAACTGGGGTGGGTGGGCAGAGCTTAGAGTTAAGATAATGGTTCAGGAATTTGTGAAACATATGAGTGGGGTATTTATTGTTAGTAAAGAAGTTAAGAAGGAAACAGGTTTCAGAGTGAAACGAAAGCCAAGATGAACAGGAATTGTATGCTCTGTTAAGAAGAGTCATGATACTGTTGGTTTTATATTTAAGAGGTATGAAACTTAAGAAATTTGTACCTAGACCGGTAAAAGTGGGCTTACGATAAACACTAGTGGAAAGGGAAGTAGGGTGTTTGGTGAAAAGAGTAGCAAGGAAGGAGAGTTTATGATTATCTTCTACTTCATGTGTGAATCTGATACTGGGATGTTGTGAGTTTAGGTATAACAAACTGTTCGATTTGAGTGGGGTGCTTAAAAATCAAGAATGTGTCATCCATGTACTTACGGTAGAATATGGGTTGAAAATCTGGAGGGCAATTATTCAACCAAATCTCCTCGTGGTGGCAAAGGAAAGCATTTGCGTATGAGAGACCCAAGAGTGACCCCATCGCCACACCATCGGTTTGGGTGAATAACTTGTCATTGTATGAGAAAAGTGATTGGTGGGCAGCGATTTCCAATAGGGTATGGAATGATTGCTTATTAAGGCCAAATGAAGAGAGGGTAGAGATGGGAATGTTATTAGTTATAAGATTAGTTGTGTCATGTAATGGGACATTTGTGAATAAAGATTCTATATCAAAGCTAGCAAGAGTGACTGGGTGATCGAAGTTGAAGGACGTGATATCTTTGACAAAGTCTGCGGAATTGGCAACCGTGAAGTGATTGGTGGTGAGTGGGGAAATTATAGGGACCAAGAATTTCGCTGTATTATGATTAAAAGAGGCTGTAGCAGAAATGATAGGGCATAAAGGGGTGTTAGGTTTATGAACTTTTGGAAGCCCATAGAGGTTACCTGGTTTAGAGCCTGAAGCGTACATAAAATTAAAATTATCCATACCAATGTCGACCTTAAGGGAGCGAAGTGTTCTGTTGAGACGGTCTTCATGTTTTAATACGGTGGAGGGTAAATCACCCTTGATAAACTTAAACTTAAGGTGTCTGTAACAATTTGGTTAAGTTTAGAATAATAATCATCTTTATCAAGAATAACTATTCCTCTACCTTTGTCAGGACGAGTAATCACTATAGTATCATCTTCTTTAAGGGACTTTAAAACCGTGTGAATGTCATTCTTACCATCGTCCGTGTCGTTAATCTGCTTACAATATTGATTAAAAGAATTTCTAGCTAGAGCTGAGATACGGCCGATGGTAAGAATGACATTCACACGGTTTTAAAGTCCCTTAAAGAAGATGATACTATAGTGATTACTCGTCCTGACAAAGGTAGAGGAATAGTTATTCTTGATAAAGATGATTATTATTCTAAACTTGTTTATCGTAAGCCCACTTGTACCGGTCTAGGTACAAATTTCTTAAGTTTCATACCTCTTAAATATAAAACCAACAGTATCATGACTCTTCTTAACAGAGCATACAATTCCTGTTCATCTTGGCTTTCGTTTCACTCTGAAACCGGTTTCCTTCTTAACTTCTTTACTAATAATAAATACCCCACTCATATGTTTCACAAATTCCTGAACCATTTTCTTAACTCTAAGCTCTGCCCACCCACCCCAGTTCACACCGTACAAAAAGACACTAGATATTTTATACTCACATATTTAGGGCCACTTAGCTATGAAATTAGGAAATCCCTCCAAAAAACTCTTCGCAACTGCTACCCACATATCAATTTCAAATTCGTTTTTTCTAATAATAACACTATAGGAAATTTCCTCAAACATACTTCTTCTCTTCCTATGAACCTCCATTCCAATGTGGTTTACCAGTTCACCTGTTCTAGCTGTACTGCTAGATACGTGGGTTGCACCTCACGTTGGTTGCTTCACCGTATCCGGGAGCACCAAGGTAAATCCATTCGAACAGGCAGGTTGCCTTCCACTTCTGCTATCCACGATCACTCTCACCAGTTTGATCACCCTTTCTCTTCCACAGACTTCCAGATACTAACCACATGTCATTCACGCTGTGACCTTATCACCTCAGAATCAATCTATATAAATAAATTAAAGCCTAGCCTGAACAACACGGCTACTGCAACACCTCTGTTCACTCAGTAAATATCCTTCCATTTTCTTTTCGTACTTTATTGTATACCCTCTCTTATTAGTATTATTTGTTTAAGTTTAGCTTAATGCTGTTCTCTTAATACATAGTTTTTGTTTTATTATGTTTAGCTCTTCTCGGTTCATATTCATACGAACCTTACTGCTTGATATTTCACATACATATGTTATTATTTGTTTTATTTCTTATGTAAATTTTCATTTATTTTAGATTCACTGAAGATGGAGACTGTTTTCTCCGAAACGTTTGGTAACCAATAAAGATAAGATGTTCGCTACTACGCTGGTTCTCCTTTTCCTTGTGAGACTTCGATTCCCAAGAGGAAGCTCCATTGCAGAAATTATATATATATATATATATAAACAGGACAATGAAGGCTGTGACGAGGATCATTTTGCTTTATTGGTACTAGACGTTTCGACACATGTGTCGAAACGTCTGGTAACAATAAAGCAAACTGGTCCTCGTCACGGCCTTCATTGTCCTGTTTCTGTTGAAGCTACGATTCCCCAAGAATGTTCCTGTTTCTCAAATTATATAAATTATATATATATATATATATATATATATATATATATATATATTAGGGTGGTCCAAGAAGAGGGGGTAAAATTTCAAAATGCACTGGTCCTTTCTCCACACCGCTGCTTTTTTTCGTGTTGCATTCCTCTCCTTGTGTGCAAAATTTCATCGCGATACAATGATATTTAGAGGTCGACCCATCATCTCGCTTTCTATCATAGGATTTAACCCGGAAAATATCACATACCCGAATTGGAGCACTTCCCGACATCACAGACCCAAATGGTGTTGATTTCTGAATTCTCCGGGGTTGGTAACCCCATAGACACATTTTATCAACTAAAAACTGATATACAGCTGTCTGAATGCTGAATTTCATTATTTGGTTTTCACAGTAAATTTTAGGGGTAGGCAATACCCTGGTTAGGGTACTTCTAGTAGAGATAAAGCAAAATGGTTCGCATTTTTTAACTCAGAAGGGTCGATTTACACATAGAAGTGGTTTCATCGACACTGATTTATTGACAATTCACAAAATATTGCCAAAAACATCGTTTTTCTATAGGAAAATAGAGAAATTTACATTTTCTGTCATATTTTGCAGGTTTTAGTAATTAATGAAATATGAAAGCATTTCTATGTGTAAATCGACCCTTCTGAGTTCAAAAATGCAAACCATTTTGTTCTCTCTCTATTAGAAGTACCCTAACCAGGGTATGGCCTACCCCTAATTTACAGAATGAAACCAAATAATGAAAATCAGCATTCAGACAGCTGTATATCAGTTTTTAGTTGATAAAATGTGTCTATGGGGTTACCAACCCCGGAGAATTCAGAAATCAACACCATTTGGGTCTGTGATGTCGGGAAGTGCTCCAATTCGGGTATGTGATATTTTCCGGGTTAAATCCTATGATAGAAAGCGAGATGATGGGTTGACCTCTAAATTAAGTTTTATCGCCAAGAAATTTCATAGGCTTGTAACCTATGGGTAATGGACAAAAAATAACCTTGTAGAGGAATAAAAGTATAAAAATATTTTTGGTGGACCACCCTAATATACATACATATATATATATATATATATATATATATATATATATATATATATATATATATAAGTGACGGGGTTAGTGAGAATGGGCTCCAGGGACACTTGCAAGATTGCTTGCCTGCAAGTGAGTAGAAAGAAGAAGCGGGAACAAAAGAGAAGGAGGGAACAACATCTACCCGAGCACCCCATGACCTCAGGAATTTGCCTGACTCTATGGAACACGGAGCCAGGTCATCTAGGGCAGTCACCCCAGGTAAAGGGAAATCCTGATAACCTATCACAACATCGCTTTCAAACTATGCCCGCCAATCACCAGCCACCATATGTCCAGACACCTGATTTGCATTATAACAAAGAAATGTTTATGCAAATAAAACACCAAAGGCCGGAATGCTACCGGAACAAGTTGACCTAATTAGGTCTACAAATTATGATGGGCATGGAGAACTAGCAAACATAGGGGAAGAAGAAATGATAGGCGAACTATTACAAAGTTTGCCAATGAGCTTCAATTATGAAGTAATCATTATAATCAACATTACATGCATACTAAGCTAAGTAACTATCACCTAAGTACTAAATAAAATAACTATTATCCCTATGTACCTAACAATAACTACCACGTATGTCTTAGTTAAATATTAACCGTCACAACTATATCACAACATTTCACAATATCCTTTTTCCACTGAATTCCTATAAGTGAGAGGCAAGAATTAAGTCTAACATCGCCTCAACGAAATTATAGGAAAAGTAAGCAAACATCCACTGGGGTAATGTCCTTAAGTCTAAAAAGTCCGGGACATCTAACAGCAGTGGAGCCTTGTCTTGCCCTTCCCCCTGCCCTGAGAGTATGCCGAACCTGATGTGTGCCTTCTGAAGTCCGGATCCTGAAGTCCTGATTGTGAGAAGCAGTTCCTCCTGAAGTGCTGCCCTGTAGATCTACGTTCAACGTCGGCCAGACTTACTCTCAGCTCTCTACCCTCCCATATTACCCTAAGTCTCTCTGAGTATCTTACGTTGTGATTATTGTTGTGAAGGTAAGGTTAAAATATGTGAATTTACAGTGTTAAATTATGTATAGATCTGTGTCCAAGATCCTTATTCATTGCGTATGTGTTAATCCCTTAGAATTTGTGTTAATTGTTATATAGAAATGTGCCGAAGATCTAGTGTTCATATTTGGTATATAACTTTCCTAGAACGTCTTACGCATACGTTACATACTTGTGTTAATTAATTCACTTAACCAAATACTCACAGATTTTTCTTGTATATGTCTATTCTATTATGTACGTTGCAAGTTGAAGTCGAAGTGTATTACATGTAATTATTCCCTTCTATAAAAAATAACCTGTTACCTAGAACCTACGCTCAATTTTATATTCTGTTTATCTCAGTCCCCCCTCGTTGAGAAGAATTGTTATTAATTATTATATATACTTTCTTCCCGAGATCCTAAACTTACGCTCGTTTGTCTAAGCGTTAATTCCATTATTATATGAACCGTATTTATGTTCATTTGATTACTGATTTAGATAATTCTGATTCTTCTCGTCTAGGAATTCTAGCCTTGCATTTGTTGTTCTATGTGATTGAGGGAGGCAAAAG
Organism: Paralithodes platypus; assembly: GCA_032716605.1. NCBI lineage: Eukaryota > Metazoa > Arthropoda > Malacostraca > Decapoda > Lithodidae > Paralithodes > Paralithodes platypus. Next base: position 20,172,306 of record CM064524.1, read on the forward strand.
GCAGAACTGCCTATAGCAAGTGCCTCCCCCATAGTTGAAAGAGTGACAGGCTCCATATCAAGGGACGTTCGTGCCAAAATGCCTGGACACACGGAGTTTGAACCAATTTAAGTCATAGGAAGAGGGAAAGACTGATTCTGGGAGAGAGTTCCAGAGCTCAGCTGTTGAGTAAAAGAAAGTTTGAGAGTAACATTTCACTCTTGGGTTGGAGATTTGCACAGAATAGGGGTGGGATTGAGTTGCAAGACGGGTACCACGTGCCCTACGTAAAGGAGGTGGTATTCACTGGGAAAGCTCTGAGGAACACTGATTATTATAGTAGCGATAGAATAGCGAGAGATATGCAACATTGCGGCGGAGAGAGAGAGATTGCAGAGAGATGGTGAGTGGACGGGAGTTAATGATACGAAAGGCCTTCCTTTCAACTTTGTCTAAGAGAGTGGTGTGAGAGGAACCTCCCCACACATGTGAACAAAACTCAATACAAGGACGCACTATGCCCCTGTACAGAGCAAGAAGCTGTGCAGGGGAAAAGAACCCCCTAATGAGGTTGAGCACACCCAGCTTCTGGCAGGCTGCCTTAGCAAGACTGGTAATATTGTCCTTCCAACTGAGAGCAGAAAAAAAAGAGACACCAAGAATATTGAGAGAAGATGAAGGATTGATTTTTGTATTGTTGAAGAATAAGGGATAGTCCGCTGGGAGTTCCTTACTGGTAGATAGATGGAAAAATTGGGTTTTGGAAGCATTAAAGGTAACAAGGTTTTCTCTGCCCCAATAGTATTTAATCAGAATTTAAGAGTTCTATGGCTTCATTACGTTTGTCGTTGAGGGATTGCTGGCTGGGGCATTCTGAAAAACTAATGGAGTAGTGTAAGGTTGAGTCGTCTGCTTATGAATGGAGGGGAATTGAGGTAAAGTTGAGATAATTTATAAAAATTCGAAAGAGAATAGGAGATAGGACAGAGCCCTGACGAACACCGGAGTTTATAGGGTGAGGAAGGGAACAATGGCCGTCCACAACCGCGGCTATGGAACTGCCGGAAAGGAAATTAGAGACAAAGGCACAGATGGAGGGATAGAAACCGAAGGAGGGTAGTTTAGAAATAAAGATTTGTGCCAGACTCTATCGAAGGCGTTCGATATGTCTAGTGCAATAGAAAAAGTCTCACCGAATTCCCGAAAGGAGGATGACCAAGAGTTAGTAAGATAATGAAAGAAGATCACCAGTAGAGCGACCCTTAACCCGGCAAGCGCGATAGGCCTCACGGAAGGCTTCCTATAGGGAACGCGATAGGCCTCACGGAAGCAGGACCATAAAAAAAGCCTTCCATAAAAAAAAAGGGCCTATCAAAACAAAGGAATTTGTCTCTAGGTGAGATAATTCCCCTCCAGTACTCATCCATGTAAATCTCACCCACCCCCCTCCCCTCCTTCCCCACCTTATTCCCCCCTCCCTCCCCACCTCAATTATCACCTATTTTTCCTCTTATTATCATCATTTATCGGTTATTTTTCTCTCCCGCGATAATGTAGCACAAGTGGGTTGCATAAAAGATCGTTATGCAACACCCAGACACCGGCACACACCGCCCCGCTCTTCTCAGTTGACTCCCAGACAGCGAGAGGGGAGGGCTGCCTGTCTCTCTCTCTCGCCTGAGATTATGACCGGGTGGCCAATATCTTCGTTTTTCACCACCCAAATGCTTTTCCCACTTATTTTAGCACTCTTGAAGGTTCATATATACATCATATATGTAAAATAAAAGCATACCGAAAACAAATAATGGTTTATATTGTAAATATAACGAATTCTGTCAGAATCCAGGGCTAGAAATGCACAAATAACTACCCTAGCACCTACGTCTATATCGCGCTTGTCAGGTTAACCCTTATTTAGCGGCGAGCAACATAAGTCGAGTTAAATAAAGCTGGACTATGTGGCGGCGCTCGACATAACTCGAGTGGCAATTTCAGCACGTAATGTGGCTGAGAGAGAGAGAGACAAGTGGTGGCAGGAGACTAGCGAGCGTATGACTGCTCCAGACCACCGCGGCGAACCTACTGACACAAATCTCAGCTCCCTCCTCCCTCTCTCACTCGCTACATACTCAATTATGTACTGAAAGTACCGAATTACCTGCTTTTTGCACTCGCGTTGCACGGTTATTGCAAGAAAAACTATCCATCATACAAGGATCGTTATGGTGTAATTCGAAAGCTCTGTTTATGCCCTTTCAGGGATAGGTACTTGTTTTACGTTCTGGGTCTTATTTAGGCATGAAAATGATCACGTAAACAGCCCTATTTTGGCTAAAAACACCCCGCTGTGCGGTACACATAAATAAACCGCATAGGCCGCTCGTAAGGTGTTAAGGAAGCCATACTGGCGATCTGAGAGCAGATTATGAGAAGAGAAATGCTTAAGAAATTTGGAAGCAAGAACAGTTTCAAAAACTTTAGAAAGAGATGAGAGCAATTGGACGATAGTTGGAGGGTTGAGTAATAATAATAATAATAATAATAATAGTTCTTAAAGCAAGCTAGCTAAGGATAGCTCAATAAGGCCGATTAGGCGTATTTCCATTGGGGTCCTGTACTACTACCCCATCCCTTTGCTCATAAGGGATGGTAACGACTCAGTGCTTGTGAAAAATCTTTAATGCGCCGAGCGTGGGCGCGAACCCGGGCCTTCTGGGTGGAAGTCCGAGACGCTAGTCACTACACCAAGCGAGCCGCGGTCACCCTTCTTTGGGACAGGTTGAATGTGAGCAAATTTCCAGCATGAAGGGAAGACGTTAGAGGATAGACAAAGACGAAAGAGTTTGCCTAGGCAGGGAGTCAGCACGGAAGCACGGTTTTTCATCATTTGAATACACCGCTTATTGTGTGAATTCTTTACAAGACTCAGTTAACTAGTTCAGATATCTTGTTATACCTTTATGGGTATTTTCCTTAGTACAACTTCTCGTGTCCGTCATTTACTTATATAATATTGTACTTAATTATTCGTATACGCTAATTATATTTAAGCGTTCCTCAGTATTAGTTAACTACGTTAGTTTTGTTAACCGTACTTTCTACCAGTTTCGCTCAAAGAGATATTAATCTTTTATTCATTTATGATCAGAGAATATATATTAAATCTGAATTCCTCGACCCGATTTATTATTGTTACATATAGTCGATTGAAAGAATATATGTTCATATCATAATTTACTCGATTTAAGTTAAGAAAAGATTGAATTGTAAAAAATAATGCAAAACACCATTTTCAGTAATTTCATCTCGTTCTCCCGAATATTAAGATTGTAACCGCACAAACAGAAAATATAATTTACAAGACCCCAGTAACTAGAATGACCTGAGTTATCTACCTGGTCAGCCACCCTACCCGTGCTGCTTCACCTGCCACGAGCGCCCCTCACCCCCCCCCCCCCCCCGTGAGCGTTAATTGAACCAGCCATCCGTGTACGTGTCTTTATTCCTCAATTCATTTAATTCTCTCGTATTCGGGGAGTCTTTTAATTATATATTACTTATGTAGAATAAAAATACGTTAGACACTCGACTCACATAAATATTATTATTAAGGGTTGATTCTATAGGTCACGTGTTCATTCTTATAATTGCATTATTCTTATTTTATATTACCACAATATGTTTATACTTTGTATTCTTAATTAGAGATTGATTATTCATAATCAAATGCGTTCCATGTGTTGCTTACTGTTTCTTATAATAGTTAAGTTAACTCTCAGCCCTCACTTAGCTCAATACATCTATGATCTTAACCCTTAACTGGCGGCGCCCGGCTATTGTCGAATGAAATAAATGTGGCCTATGTGGCGGCGCCCGGCTGTTGTCGAATGGCTAATTCCCGCCCTAATTTAAGTGGAAAGCAAAACCTGGCGGTCAGGCGGTGTACTACAAGGTCCCACACACACATCTCCACCGTGTGAGCGTGACTCAGTACCGCTCTAGCTGCCGTGATGGAAAGACAAGATTTGCCTGTGTCCGATTCGGTGGCCGCCATCCCTAGTACGTCGCGCCAGCCAAGCCGTGAGGCCCCGCTCACCGCCGAGGAGTTAGATCGGCTAATAAACTCCTCAGCAGTGTCTAACAGGTTGTTGGATGAAACTTTGGAAGGGCTTGGTGATAGTGGGGAAGTGAGGAGGAAGAAGAAATTGAGGATATGCCGATCATCGGTTTTCACAGACGCCATAACTTGCGCTCCGCAAATGGTGAAGGTGGGAAGGAAGAGAGCGATGAACGTGTTCTAGACGTTGAAGAAAGGTATGCAGATGCTGACGAGGAGCTTGGCGAACATACTGGTGTGGGTGTTGGTAAGTACAATGTACATTTATGTTGTTTGAGAGATAGATTTAGCCTACAATAATTTTATTATTGGCGTAATGTCAGGTTGGACGGTACATTTCTTACGGGAATACAAGCAACGAAGATTGTGGTGTTGGTCTTCCTAAACATATGGGATATACAGTATATGTGCATGTGACTTTGAAATTGCTTGCAAGTTTGATTGCAAGCGATTGAAATCATTTTATTATTGGCGTATAAGCCTATGTCAGCGTATACGGTAAATTTGTTACGGGAATACAAGCAACGAAGATTGTGGTGTTGGTCTTCCTATATTACATATATATATGTGCATGTGACTTTGAAATTGCTTGCAAGTTTGATTGCAAGCATTTTTACGCGTATATTTCAGGGGTTTAGTGTACATTTCTGACGCATGTGCCCTTGAAATTGCTTGAGAGTTTCCATTCATTTTATAGGCGTATATATCACGGTGTAGAGTAGAATACTTTCATTACGCATGTGCCCTTGAAATTGCTTGCGAGTTTCCATTCTTTTTATAGGCGTATATAATCACGGTATACAGGTGAATATATTCATTACGCATGTGCCCTTGAAATTGCTTGCGAGTTTCCATTCATTTTATAGGCGTATATATCACGGTGTAGAGTAGAATACTTTCATTACGCATGTGCCCTTGAAATTGCTTGCGAGTTTCCATTCTTTTTATAGGCGTATATATCATGGTATACAGTTGAATATATTCATTACGCATGTGCCTTGAAATTACTTGCGAGTTTCCATTCATTTTATAGGCGTATATATCACGGTGTACAGTAGAAATAATACAGTAATAATACTAGCAACGAAAGATTGAATATATTTTATATGATTGTGGGGACCATATGTATATATTATTGTTTCGTATATGATATTTTTGTGAAATTGACTTTCTCTCTCTCGCTCTCTCTCTTTCGCTTTCGTTCTTCCCATCTTTCTTTGTGTGACTCACTGTTTACCAGGCCACTCCTCAGACAACCCTTTTATCACTTACCCCCGGGCAGTACCACCAAGTAGGATTATCTCTCTCTCTCTTTCTCCCTTCCTTTCTTTATTTATTTATTTGCGTGACTCACTGTTGATTGCAATCATTTTATAGGCGTATATATTTCGGTGTAGAGTAGAATACTTTCATTACGCATGTGCCCTTGAAATTGCTTGCGAGTTTCCATTCTTTTTATAGGCGTATATATCACGGTGTAGAGTAGAAATAATACAGTAATAATACTAGCAACGGAAGACTGAATATATTTTATATGATTGTGGGGACCATATGTATACTGTATATTATTGTTTCATATATGATATTTTTGTGAAATTGACTTTCTCTCTCTCTCTCTCTCTCTCTCTTTCTCTTTCGTTCTTCCCATCTTTCTTTGTGTGACTCACTGTTTACCAGGCCACTCCTCAGACAACCCTTTTACCTCTTACCCCCGGGCAGTACCACCAAGTAGGTTTCTTTCTCCCTTCCTTTCTTTATTCATTTCTTTGCGTGACTCACTGTTGATTGCAATCATTTTATAAGCGTATATATCACGGTGTACGGTGTACGGTAGATTTCATTCCTTACGCAGGTGACCATGAAATTCTTAGCACTCTTCTCTCTCTTCCTATATATATACAGTATATATATATATATATATATATAATTATATAGAAAGAGGGAGAGAGAAGAGTCCTACCAATGTCATGGTCACCTGCGTAAGGAATTAAATCTACCGTACACCGTGATATATACGCCTATAAAATTATTGCAATCAATATACAGTATATATATATACTGTATATTGATGTATATTTATTGTAATAATTTTATAGGCGTATATTATCACGGTGTACGGTAGATTTTTGTCCTTACGCAGGTGACCATGAAATTCTTAGCACTCTTTTCTCTCTTCCTATATATAATATACAGTATATATACAGCATATATATATATATTTATATATACTGTATATATATATATATATATATATATATATATATATATATATATTATAGAAAGAGGGAGAGAGAAGAGTCATAGCAATTTCAAGGTCACCTGCGTAAGGAATGAAATCTACCGTACACCATGATATATACGCCTATAAAATGATTGCAATCAGTAGATTTCATACCTTACGCAGGTGACCATGAAATTGCTAGGACTCTTCCTTTCTCTCTCTCAAATAAATCATGTCTTAGTTGTAAAGTTTGAGTCTGCACATCCCTCATACGAAATACCATTCCCACAATTTTCATAGGCAACACCAGACCGGCCAAACGCCCAAGATCGTTATCCCCACAGCCAGGCCCATCCAGGCAGCGAGCCGCGTCAGAGCCTCCAGTGATGCCGCTTAAGCTCGCCAACATCTCGGGGGTAGCGCAGCTACCGATTACCCCCGCCCATGCACAACCAGGTCCAGCGACCTCTACACCAGCTGTAGATGCTCCTTCCACGTTGTCAACGCCACCCGGGATGCTGCGGACGAGGAGGACCAGGCGTCGGTTGGTGTTGTCCGAAAGCGATGCCGGCTCAAGCTCTCCCGATTCGCCTGAAGCCAGGATATCCCCGGCGCCGGCAAGTGACTCTGATGGCGGGCAGGCACAGCCACAGCAGGGACAGCCACAGCTACAGCAGGGACAGCCACAGTAGGGACAGCCACAGCCACAGCCACAGCAGGGACAGCCACAGCCACAGCAGGGACCACCACAGCAAGGTGCCCGGGGAAGGGCCCGAGGAGGTGCTCGAGGAGGTGCTCGGGTAGGTGCTCGGGGAGGTGCTCGTGGAGGTGCTCGGGGAGGTGCTCGGGGAGGTGTCCCAGGAGGTGCCCCAGGAGGGATCGGGAGGGGCAGGAGGCCGGACGAGCCACCTGTCTTTCAGTGGGAGGACTGCCAGCCTCGGGATATGCCTGGGGATCCACCCCAGTTTGATAAAACAACCAATGGCATCCAGCCTGGCTTTCCCTGCTCAGAGGATGATACCCCTTATCACTACTTCCGGGCATTCTTCGACGATGAATTGCTCGGGGACATGGTAAGGGAGACAAACCTGTATGGACGCCAGCACTCCGAAGAGATGACCTCGCCCCACATGCGGAGATGGACGCCCATTGATATCCCTGAGCTCCTCGTGTTTTTGGCCCTCACCATGCTAATGCCCCACGTGAAGAAGCACAACATGCTGGATTATTGGCTCCTGCATGACATTATATCAATGCCAGTCTTCAATACCTACATGCCCAGGGAACAATATAGGCAAATTCTCAAGTGCTTGCACTTTGTAGATAACACTGCGCCACACGGAGCTGACAAGATTTGGAAAATACGGCCATTCCTGAACTCCCTCCTGAACAGGTATCGCCGGTTTTTCAAACCTTTTCAGAATGTTGTGATCGATGAGTCCTTGATCCTCTTCCGTGGACGTTTCTCTTTCCGGCAGTACATTCCGTCGAAGCGTCACCGCTTCGGGATCAAGTTCTTTGTACTGTGTGACTGCGAGACAGGATACGTGCTGGACCTCATCATCTACACCGCTACTGATGTGGACATTCCAAACGACCCTCTGGGTCTTTCAGGGGCGGTTGTGAAGACACTGATGGAGCCGTATCTGGATGCCAACCGTATCCTGTTCACCGACAATTTCTACACCTCTCCTCTCTTTGCCAGGTATCTCCTTACAAGGAGCACGGGAAGCTGTGGAACTGTCAGGTCAAACAGGAAACACTGGCCCAAGTTTCCTAATACACGAAAAGGAGACATCATCCGGAAGAAGAGCAGCAGTGAGAATATACTGGCTATTTGTTGGCATGACACAAAGCCAGTCAATGTCCTCTCCACCTACCACAAGTCCGCATTGCGAGATAGCAGGAAGAAGAGAAACCAGAAGGACCCTGTCACCCGCAACAAGACTCTAGTAGCTATCTCCAAACCTGACGTTGTTATGGACTACAATGTAAGCATGCGGTTGGTGGACAAGAGTGATATGCAAATCACTGCGGTTGACTGCCTCAGGAAGACCTGTAAGTGGTACAAGAAGGTCGTACTCCATCTTCTTGATGTCACTGTCCTGAACGCATACAACCTGTGGATGACGCGGACAGGAAGGAGGAGCTCTGTAAGGATGTTCGCCAAGGATATCATCGACTTCATCCTCAGGAAGCACGGAACCACACATGCGACAGCAGCTCCGAGGGCGATCGTGAATCTGCCTTACCGCCTTGAGTGCCGGGACTACATCGCGACCCACAAGATTGTGTATTGCCCCCGCACAGAATCACATATCGCATCCAATCGGAAGCACGGACTGAAACAGTGCCACGTCTGCAGACACACAACAAGGAGGGCCCAAGTCAGGAAGGAAACCTTGGTCATGTGTAGTCAGTGTAATGTGGGACTCTGCGTTTCTCCTTGCTACACGGACTACCACACACTGGAATGGTTCTAGACCTCCCTTGTTGGCAATCATTCATAACTTCATTCAATCATTCATTCATCTATTTCAAACTACCTCATGAATTCATGTCATTCAATCATTCATATGGTGGAATAGCACACTACCCAAACACAAGTGCATTCATCATCATCAGCACCATCACCCATTACATAAGTTTCGAATCATTCATCCATCTGGTTCTTGGTCCACCTCATACATCCATGTCATTCATTCATACATACATTCATACACTCGCTATAGGCAGTTCTGCCTTTTGTCTACCTCAGTCACATTCATACACTCGCTATAGGCAGTTCTGCCTTTTGTCTACCTCAATCACATTCATGCACTCGCTATAGGCAGTTCTGCCTTTTCCCTACCTCAATCACATAACTGCCTTTTACCTACCTCAATCATATAACTGCCTTTTGCCTACCTCAATCACATGTGGATTACACCTCCTGGGAACACCACCAAAAAAAAAATGAGTCTTCAACACTACCCCAAAGGGTGATTTGGAAATGTGTTGAAATAATATTATATATAAAATAAAACAAGAATTCCTGCAAAGCAAGCGAAACAGAGAGAGAGAGAGAGAGAGAGAGAGAGAATGCAGAAACTGAACTGAAGAAAGAGTGAAAAAGATATAATAATACAGAAATATTACAAGCAAATAAAGAAGGAGGGATTAGAGAAAATAATAATGAGAATTACATATACGGATGAGGAAGAGAGAGAGAGAGAGAAAGAGAGAGAATACAGAAACTGAACTGAAGAAAGAGAGTGAAAAAGATATAATAATACAAAAATATTACAAGCAAATAAAGAAAGAGGGATTAGAGAAAATAATAATGAGAATTACATATACGGATGAGGAAGAGAGAGAGAGAGAAAGATAGAGAATACAGAAACAACTGATGAAAGAGAGTGAAAAAGATATAATAATACAGAAATATTACAAGCAAATAAAATAAATAGAGTGATTAGTTAGAGAAAATAATAATGAGAATTACATATACGAATGAGGAAGAGAGAAAGGGAGAGAGAGAGAGACAGAGCGGGCGAGAGAGGGAAAGCGAGCGAGCCAGAGAGAGAGAGAGACAGACAGACAGACAGGAGGAGTGAGAGAGAGAGAAAGAGAGAGAGAGAGAGAGATTGAATACAGAGAATACAGAAATAAGGAGAAATAAGAGAAAATAAGACTGATTACCGAAGGAATAGTAGACGCGCGGGAGGCCGAAGTCAGGGCAAAGCGAACGCATCCGAACGCGCCCGGGAAATAGACTAAAAAGTAACCCCTCTTCCTCACCTCCTCCCACCCTCCACACTCCTCACAACATACAGAATAGACTTTTATGGGGAGACGAAGAGTTCCTTGTTCCAAAAATGACCGTTTCGTTCGCATTTGAGCCACAGTAACGGCGCTAGGGCGAGTGACAGTGAGCGAATATTTCGGGATTATGCCCGCTGGGCGGCATGGTGTAAAATACCTCACCACCCGCTCTTTGAGTGTTAATATAGAGATAATTATGCAACGCATTGATAAATCCGGAGTATATCGTAAGAAGTAATACGAGTATCCATAATATTATATAAACCCTATGCCATTGAATAAACTATATGTGTATACTTTACATGTGTCTTGTCATTGAGTTTTGTAGCACCTGATTGAATACCTTTTTTGTGTTCGACGTGTTCCTGTTGAGGATATTTACGGTCTATAAGTCCATAATTGGATTTTAGTGAAGACTGGGTAATAGGGTATAAATATTATATTCCGGCATAACACTGGCGGCAGCGGTGTCTCAATACGGCATATCAACACGAGTGTTCTTATTGTAATAAATGTTTTTCTTGGTATTCAAATAAAGTGTTTCACATTATTCATCATGGCAGCCATTAGATCTCTTGACATCCCGGCATTCAAGCCTGAGGATTATAATATCTACACATATATGGAGATAGTCAAACCGGTTCTGGACATTATGTTCGGAAACGAGGACGCTTCCAAGATTCATACTATTGTGGTAAAACTAGGGAAGTATGCAACTAAAGTGTCTGGGTATGTGCACGATAATATGCCTGGGTTATCCTGGGCACAGTTTGAAGTATATGTAAAAGCTGCAATTAATCCAGTGTTGGGACAAACAATAGCCAATACGAAATTTCACCAAGTCAAATATTCGGGGGATTTGGACAGTACTATTGAGCATTTGCAACAGATAGCTTTAACTGCGTTCCCAGAAGAAACCACGGCACAAAGGAAGAAGATAATATTCAAGGCACTTTTGAGAATTTTGCCTGACCCAGTGGCCGACCACTTCTCGATAGTCGTGCCAACTACTTATGACGCGGATCTGCCTGTGATAAGACGGATCATGGCACTACGGAAGTCCAGGGAATGAACTAAGATTGCAGTGATTAGTAAAGTCACCACTCACCCAACCACCAACGCAGCCCCCATCAGTGGTCCAGTAGCTCCTCGTGTAGCTGACAAAGCTGAAGATTGGGCCCGGATTCGACCAGCGGATTGGAAACCCTATTCCGGGCCATGCATGCTTTGGTCATTAAAGAGGAAATTCAATGAATTGATCAAGAAGAGAACCAGGACTCCAAACTGGTGGGTGCAGATTCCCTGGATCAAACTGCGTCAGATTGCTACAATAATGGAAGATGGGACGGCAGGCATCGAAGAAGGAACAACAGAAGAAGCAGAACAATACCAGCCTGAAGTCCGACAGCCAGATCCACAGGATTTTTAGGCTGCCCCCCCCCCCAAAACAAATAGTCGTAACCATGGCGGGGGCTCATGACGGGACATCGGATGATGGTCTTCCGGTGTACAAGAAAATCACGCTTAGTGGGATGAAAGTCCGACTTCTTATAGATACGGGTGCTTCCCGATATTGCCTGTTCCTTCCCTTCTTTCGAAAACAAAGATTTTTTTGGACAGATGCAATCTTCCTCTATTATCCTTATAAGTGCAAACGACTAAGTTATTCGAAATCTCGGTCAGATTCTTCCGCTATACGTAAACACCCCTCTTCCAAATCACGGAGTTAATCATTCTTTTGTGATTTATAATCCCAGTGAGACTAAATACGATGGTTAATTAGGTCTCGATCATCTAATATTCTTGAGTGCCTCAATAAATTGTAGGCACCGAACTTTAACTTTTGATCCACCTTCCAAACCTGAAAAAAAAACTCCCTTGATGCACTTAAGCAGCTCAAATCTCAACCTTTGCCTACCTCTCCCCCCGTCTCTGCTGCAACCCAAAGTAATGAGCAAACTCTCCCCATCCAACCTCATATCATCTTTCAAGCTATTATTTCCACTACCATCACAGTTCCTCCACATCATGAAAAATGGGTACCTTTAGTACCCACCATAAAAGGAGATGTCCTTTTGACCCCACACCTTCAAAGCCCTTTCAATGGGGTATACCTAACCGCTCCTAGCCTGCTACCAAACAAATTAAATTGCATAAAAATAGCCAACATTTCAGACAAACCAGTCACCTTGCCAAAAGGACTTGCCATTGGCGAACTGGAGATGTATTCCGAAGAACTATCTGTTCCAACAGATTCTTCCCCTCCATATAAAAATCCCCTTCCTGACATCCCTACCAACCTCACTCTTGACCAACAAACTGACCTCAGAGAGCTCCTAATTTCCTATCAAGATATTTTTGCTACTTCTAGTCGTGATATGGGGAAAACAGAGATGTTATATCGCCCCATTCATACATTCAATTCATTCGTCCAATTAAACAGCCCATCCGGAGGAAAAACCCAATCCAACGGCCAGAAGAGGAGAAACAACTACAGGATATGCTCGCCACAGGAGTAGTCAAGAGATCAAGAAGCCCTTGGTCGTCTCCGGTAGTACTGGTCCGGAAGAAAAACGGATCCACACGCTTCTGCATTGACTACAGGCAGCTCAACAACATTACCATCAAGGACGCTGCACCACTACCAAGAATTGATGACTCTTTGGATTCTTTGCTTGGGGCGAAATGGTTAACCACTCTCAACCTACAAGCAGGATATTGGCAAGTTCCAGTATTGCCTGAACACCAACAAAAGACAGGTTTTCCACCAGCCAAGGCCGACTGTACGAATTCACGGCGCTGCCATTTGGTCTGTGCAATGGCCCGGCTACATTCTCCAGGTTAATGGAATCAGTGCTGCAAGGACTAACCTGGGAAACCTGTCTTGCATATCAAGATGACATTATTGTTTTCGGGAAAACCTGCGCCGAACATTTGCAACGATTGAAGCAAGTCTTTCAAAGGATCAGAGATGCTAGCCTTAAACGTAAACCATCCAAATGTACTCTTGCTAAGAATAAAGTCAATTTTATGGGACATATTGTCTCAGAGCAAGGTATAGCACCAGACCCCAGTAAACTAGAGGCTATAAGTAAAATTACCCCTCCCACTAACGTTAAAGGAGTACGAGCTTTTCTAGGGTTGGCTTCTTATTACAGAAGGTTTGTTAAAAATTTCGCCACCATTGCCAAACCTTTACATGACCTCACTTAAAAAGAAGAACCATTCAAGTGGACAGATCAACGTCTCCAAGCCTTTCACGATCTCAAGGACAAGTTAGTAGCATCTCCGGTTGTCTCCTTTCCGGACTACACTCGGCCATTCCGGTTGTATACTGTTGTGTCTCAATTCGGAATCGGTGCCATTCTGGATCAAACAAGAGATGGAAAGGAACACATAATTGCTTGTGCAAGCCGCACCCTCAGTCCGGCTGAAGTAAATTATCCTGTCACAAAACGGGAGTGTCTGGGCATGATATGGGTTCTCCAGTATTTCAAAGCATACCTGGCCGGAGTCAAGGTCACAGTAATCACTGACCACCACGCCCTTCAATGGCTCCGTAAGTCAGATACGAAGAATGCTCTGACTGTCAGGTGGAGAGAATCGCTAGAAGAGTTTGATATTGACATTGTGTATCGCCCACGTAAACTACACACTAATGCGGATGCTCTTTCTCGCCTTCCCATTAATTCCTTCAAGGATTGACCTTCAGCTCGACAAGACGCCACACCCGATACTTGCCATTCATCATAATGACTCGTTGAATAACAGTCAGCAAGAACTTCTACACTCCTTCCAACGACAAGAGAAACCCGACTGGATGCCACGCAAGATATTCACTCAATTGACCAGACAAGGTGACAACTTATTCACAATACACAGCAAGATCAACATCACTCCACAAGCTGCACTATCCACCATGCAATCTATCCATATGGACAATGGAATTCATCTAGCCCAACGGAAACTAATCACCACGTTTCAACAGGTCTATTGGACTCCATCACCTTATATAACTGCCAAACGCATCACAGAAGCTTGCAGAGCATGTGTGTACGGCAAAGATAGAACCAGCACAGCTGGTCCGGCTGGAAAATTAATCGCCTCTAAACCATGGCAATTACTTGCAGTTGATGTCATGGGCCCAATGGAGGGTAATCAGGGATTTAAATACATAATCACCTTTGTGGATACCTATTCCAAATATGTCATTGCTTGCCCTGCGAAAGAACATTCAGCCATTGCCTTAGCTAAAGCACTCATTCAACATGTGTTTCCTTACTTTGGGTTACCTGATGCTATCCATTCAGATAATGCACCAGAGTTCACAAGTCACGTATGGTCTTAGTTATCACAAATGTGTGGATTCAAGATGAGCCATTCCTCCCCATACTGGACACAAGGGAAGTCAATATGCGAAAGAAGCCATAGGACAATCGCCAACCAAATCCGGACCAGACTACAGCAAATAGACTCTAAGGATTGGCCAAGTCAAGTGAAAATTGTGCAATGGGGAATAAACACATGCCCTAGAGAAGACGGGATTTCACCCCATGAACGTGTATTTGGAGTGACACCATTACTACTTCCTCTCCGTCATCTAGCTGCCCCATATGAGCCCTCCTCCAACTTCGATCAGTCATTAGTCCATCTAAAAAACCGTCTCCGTCAAAATCAATACGTGCAGGATCTACAACCAGATGAGACTCCAAAAGCCAGTCCTCATTGTGTCGGTGATCTAGTTATGATTGCTCAATTACCTGTGCCGTCCAAACTCAAACCGAGATTTAAAGGTCCCTTCGAAATTTTAACTGTACCAAATTGCTACCAGGTTACCGTTAATTATTTTTGTGAGTCGCACACATACCGTAACAGACATGTCCGTAGATTTCAACCTATTGATAAGAATATGGTTATGCTTGCAGATCCCAATCAGAATGACATATTGCCTACATCTAATAGTCAGAATCTGGGATCCACAGAACCTGCACCACCTGACATCACTCTTCCTTTGACACCTCCACCCAGAAAGAAACCACTACCTGACTCACACCCTCTACCACCCACAGCCACGCCTCCTATGCAACCACGCCCACAGCCTAGTGTTTATATACACTCCTCTTCCTACTTTACCTGCACGCACTGTCTCTGCTCCTCCACACCTGCCTTCTCAAGCTATACCTAGACAACTCTCCTTACCTGTTCCTTCATCACCATCTGTCAGTCTACCGATCTATTCTGAATCTCCGGGTACTCTACCTACTACCCCTGCTATCGCTAACATTCCTAACCTTGTCGCTCTGCCTTTACCTACTCCTCCTCAGGTTTCCTCACCTGTCTCTGCTCAATTACCTGTTCCTCTTATTAGAAGTTCTTCCATTCCAGTTACCTATGCCTCTCAACTTAAAGCTCCAGCTCCTTCTATCTCTCAATCCATTAATAAACCATGTCCAAGACCTCTCCCATTACTAACCAAGAATTTTCCTACTACTTCTTCTCACAAATCTATACATCTTCCGTCTACTTTAGTTCGCCCTAGATCTAACATACACAAAAAGCTGTCACAATCTTCTAGCTCTGCCTCCTCACCCTCCCCACAATCACATGTCAATAAACCTACTCTAATTCTTACTTACTCTACTCCTACATGTACAAGATCTGGTCGACGTGCGATACCACCTCAACGATGGGCTCCAACCTTCCGGCCTACCTACTTAAGGCGGGGCCTTTCCAAGCCTACCTTGCCAACACAAAACCTGACCACCCCACCTAGTGCGAGGTCAACCTTACCTACTAGACCCGTGACATCCTCAGTGCACACTCCACAAGCCACCCCTGTTCTGGTCACTACTCCTCCAGCCCCTGCAGTGATTGGACCCTCTCCGAGTGCATCACCTACTACAGCACCTTCTGCACCTACTTCAGTCATGAAGATTAACTGCGTCATGGTGTCGGATGGACTCGAGACGTCACCTGTGAAGACCCCTCAGTAGTTGGTTCAAATTGCATCAGAGGAGAAGCAACCACGCTATGTGCACATGGTCATGGACATCACCAAACCTGCAGATGATCCTACTACAAGGTGGCTGCTTACCATGCAGAATCTGTCCCCCGTCCTCAACACTTCCACTATCCGGTCGTATATTTTGAAATCGCGAGGTCGCGACTTTTTCTTCGCCGACGGTGGTCAAGTGACGGGGTTAGTGAGAACGGGCTCCAGGGATACTTGCAAGATTGCTAGCCTGCAAGTGAGCAGAAAGAAAAAGCGGGAACATAAGAAAAGGAGGGAACAACATCTACCCGAGCACCCCATGACCTCAGAAATTTCCCAGACTCTATGGAACACGGAGCCAGGTCATCTAGGGCAGTCACCCCAGGTAAAAGGAAATCCTGATACCCTATCACAACATCGCTTTCAAACTATGCCCGCCAATCACCAGCCACCATTTATCCAGACACCTGATTTGCATTATAACAAAGAAATGTTATGCAAATAAAACACCAAAGGCCGGAATGCTACCGGAACAAGTGGACCTAATTAGGTCTACAACTTATGATGGGCCTGGAGAACTATCAAACACAGCGGAAAAAGAAATGATAGGCGAACTATTACAAAATTTGCCAATGAGCTTCAATTATGAAGTAATCATTATAATCAACATTACATGCATACTAAGCTAAGTAACTATCACCTAAGTACTAAATAAAATAACTATTATCCCTATGTACCTAACAATAATTTCCACGTATGTCTTAGTTAAATATTAACCGTCACAACTATATCACAACATTTCACAATATCTTTTTTCCACTGAATTCCTATAAGTGAGAGGCAAGAATTAAGTCCAACATAGCCTCAACGAAATTATAGGAAAATTAAGCAAACATCCACTAGGGTAATGTCCTTAAGTCTGAAAAGTCCGGGACTTCTAACAGCAGTGTAGCCTTGTCTTGCCCTTCCCCCTGCCCTGAGAGTATGCCGAACCTGCTGTGTGCCTTCTGAAGTCCTGATTGTGAGAAGCAGTTCCTCCTGAAGTGCTGCCCTGTGGATCTACGTTCAACGTCGGCCAGACTTACTCTCAAATCTCTACCCTCCTATATTACCCTGAGTGTCTCTGAGTATCTTACGTTGTGATTATTGTTGTGAAGGTTAGGTTAAAATATGTGAATATTACAGTGCTAAATTATCTATAGATCTGTGTCCAAGATCCTTATTCATTGCGTATGTGTTAATCCCTCAGAATTTGTGTTAATTGTTATATAGATCTGTGCTTAAGATCTAGTGTTCATATTTGATATATAACTCTCCTAGAATGTCTTACGCATACGTTACATACTTGTGTTAATTAATTCACTTAGCCAAATACTCACATATTGTCCTGTTATGTCTATTCTATTATGTATGTTGCAAGTTGAAGTCGAAGTGTATTACGTGTAATTATTCCCTTCTTTAAATAGTAACCTGTTACCTCGAACCTACGCTCAATTTCATATTCTGTTTATCTCAGTCCCCCCTCGTTGAGAAGAATTGTTATTAATTATTATATATACTTTCTTCCCGAGATCCTAAACATACGCTCGTTTGTCTAAGCGTTAATTCAATTATTATATGAACCGTATTTATGTTCATTTGATTACTGATTTAGATAATTCTGATTCTTCTCGTCTAGGAATTCTAGCCTTGCTTAGTTTCTGTTATCTAATTATTCATCATTCGAATACACCGGTTATTGTGTGAATTCTTTATAAGACTCTGTTAACTAGTTCAGATATATTGTTATACCTTTTATGGATATTTTCCTTAGTACAAATTTGTCGTGTACGTCATTTACTTATAATTAATATTGTCTTAATTATTCGTATACGCTAATTACATTTAAGCATTCCTCAGTATTAGTTAACTACGTTAGTTTTGTTAACCGTTCTTTCTACCGGTTTTGCTCAAGATATATTAATCTTTTATTAATTTATGATCAGAGAATAAATATTAAATCTAAATTCCTCGACCCGATTTATTATTGTTACATATAGTCGATTGAAAGAATATATGTTCATATCATAATTTGCTCGATTTAAGTTAAGAAGAGATTGAATTGTACAAATAATTCAACACACCATTCCCAGTAATTTCATCTCGTTCTCCCGAATATTAAGATTGTAACCGCACAAACAGAAATTATAATTTACAAAACTGCAGTAACTAGAATGACCTGAGTTATCTATCTGGTCAGCCACCCTACCCGTGCTAATTCACCTGCCACGAGCGCCCCTCACCCCCAGTGAGCGTTAATCGAACCAGCCATCCGTATACCTGTCTTTATTCCTCAATTCGTTTAATTCTCTCATATTCGGGGAGTCTTTTAATTATATATTACTTGTATAGAATAAAAATACGTTAGACACTCGACTCACATAACTATTATTATTAAGGGTTGATTCTATAGGTCACGTGTTCATTCTTATAATTGCATAATTCTTATTTTATATTACCACAATATGTTTATACTTTGTATTCTTAATTAGATATTGATTATTCATAATCAAATGCGTTCCATGTGTTGCTTACTGTTTCTTATAATAGTTAAGTTAACTCTCAGCCCTCACTTAGCTCAATACATCCGTGATCTTAATATAGATATAATTATGCATCGCATTGATAAATCCGGAGTATATCGTGAGAAGTGATACGCGTATCCATATATAAACCCTATGCCATTGAATAAACTATATGTGTATAATTTACATGTGTGTTGTCATAGAGTTTTGTAGCACCTGATTGAATACCTACTTTTGTGATTAAGAACGTGTTCGACGTGTTCCTGTTCAGGATATTTACGGTCTATAAGTCCATAATTGGATTTTAGTGAAGACTGAGTAACGGGGTATAAATATTATATCCCGGTATAACAATATATATAAATATATATATATACCCGGTTTATATATATATATATATATATATATATATATATATATATATATATATATATATATATATAGGGGAGGTGTGGTGGAGTGGTCTTGCCACTGGCCTGGTAATCCAAAGGTCCCGGGTTCAAATCCCGATGTATCAATGGGAAGATATTATTGAGATGGAATTTGTGCTGTACCTAGTATCAGTGCATTACCACAAGCCCACCGAAACGTCAATAAAATACCCTCATTATTCCCTGATTAAATAGCACTGTATGAATATTCCCATATTCAAAATATGCTATAGGGGTGCAATGCCTGGTGAGTTATCTGCTCAACAGGTGGCGTTGTGTGTGTGTAAGTGTGAGAGTCCGAGTGTAGGGGGTGAGACAGTGAAGCACGGGAACGAGGTGGCTTCAGAGATGGGGTCGTTTCGGGCCATGAGTGAGCACCGTGCCTCATGTGAAGGCAAGATGGCAGGTGCTCGTTGTACTCTACGTGCTTCACATGTCTCACTCCCTAGACTGGAACAAGACCTCACGGGCTTCACTGTTCATTGTAAAGCGGTGAATGTTAAGGCTCTCAGCCTATGCCCGTGAGGAAGTAAGTTGGAATATAGAAAAAATATATATATATATATATATATATATATATATATATATATATATATATATATGGTGTCCCAGGAGGAAAGGGCATAACTTTGGGAAATGACAAAACAAAATATTCTAAGCCTAACATGTTCAATAAGAAATATTCCAAATCTCAACCAGTAAAGAGATATTACATGTTGAAAATGGCATTTTCTTAACCCTCTCACGTTTTTGACGCAATTTTGAGCCTATTAGGGATACTTTAAAGCCTTTGTTACCATCAGGGGTATTTAGAAACCTTTAGTTTAGTTACTTCAACCTCTGCAGTTGTCTTTGAGTTAGCTGTGGGCAGAAAACTAATTTTGGAGAGGTAATTATAAGAGTGAGAGAACTCTATTTATTATTGCTAATCTGGCAACCTCTGCATCATAAAAACGTGAAAGGGTTAAGTATTTCTCCATAAGGGTGGCTTAGCGGTCCTAGTGCCTAGCACACCTCCACCTAACTGCAATTATTTTACCATGGTATTGTAAAGATATTATAATTTTGTAGGTTGCAAAATTATTATAGCTATATTAGCTCACTTTGGACTAGTTGAAAACTATCTGACATGGAAGAGTCCATTACAGTGATGCGGGGGAGGACACTAATTAAAACCTTCAATATCTTTTTTCGGTTGAGATTTGGAATTTTTGTAATGGAAAATTTTAGGCTTAGAATACCTTGTTTTATTATTTCCTAAAGTTATGCCCTTTCCTCCTGGGACACCCTGTATAAGGAATAGTAAGGCCAACGTAAGGAACAACATCTTTATTTGATAACGTTTCGGCTTCTCTTCATGAAGGTGACAGGTCAGTTGAACCAGTGCCACTTCAACCAGTGCCACTTTAACCAGTGCTAACTGAACCAGTGGCCACTACAACCAGTGACCATTTCAACCAGTGACCATTTTAACCAGTAGGTTAGGTTAGGTTAGGTTACTGGTTAAAATGGTCACTGGTTGAAATGGTCACTGGTTGAAGTGGCCACTGGTTGAGTTAGCACTGGTTAAAGTGGCACTGGTTGAAGTGGCACTGGTTCAACTGACATGGAATCCTTCATGAGCCATCATCATATCTAAAAATTAAATGAACGTACATGTAGTTGATTTGTTGTGTAAAATTGTATTACCTATAAATTATGTACATATAATTTTACCATAGAATGGGGAACTAAAATTCGCTGTAATGCGACCTACATTGGTCAAACCAAACGCCATCTTACGGCTAGGATTGCAGAGCATAAGGGAGTGTCATTTAGGACTGGCTTTCCATTATCGAAGCCCTCCTATTCGGCCATTCAAAACCATTTTGAGGTCTCTGGTCACTTCATTAACAAGTGTAATTTGTCTATATTGTTCACCTCCACCGACAGTATCACGCGATTACTAGCAGAGTCCCTTCTCACCCAGGACTTCAAACCATCCCTCATTACGCACGAGACATCTACTCCACTACTATGTTTCTAAATTAACTGGTATGTTATGTATACTTATAACCTTTAGTATATATGTTTATTGGTAGGAAAAATTAGTTAAATTCCATGTTCCTTCCACACACGTTTACAAATTCAACTGAAATTTATCGCAAATTATTTTCTATACTTATTTATTTTTACTTAATACAAATTACATCAAAACCTCAAATATCCCCATGTTTAACCTTGCTTATACACTATAAACTTAGTTACTTCACTGTAAACCACTTTTCACCACGATAGTCAAAAGGTTCACTCCTTTCGTTTTAGTTCCCCATTCTATAGTAAAATTATATGTACAGTTGGTCAAGGATGAAAGTATACAGTGTTTCGTCTGCTATAGCCACACATAGTTTGTCATGTTGGCAGCCCTGGTAGCCATATCTGAGAGCCCGCCCACCTTATACAGGGTGTTTAAAAACGTGTTCCTGGACTTAGTTGTCAGACGGAAATATGAATATATTGCTCTATAATCTTTGACGTGAATATCACTTCGGAGATATTAAACACTTAATGTAATTGATAGATATACAAGAAATGCGAGAGTGAAAACGAAAATCAAAACGTCTACCTATATACGATATTTCAGTGGAATACAGGTCCATTTTCACACTGGTAATATGTGGCTAATAATGTAGGGTATGGTGATATCAATGTTGCAGTTGGTTTGCAGGTGTTCTGCTGATAAAAATACAAATAATAATAATAAATAAATAAATAAATAAATATCAGAAGTAATGCCTCATTATGCTTCGAGGACTGACTCATAAAGCAATGGCGCTCGCAAGATGAGTAAAATTGCTGGGTCATTACCCTATTGAACACACAGGCTTCCTTACGTCCACGTTTAGGAATTAGATTTTTGTGTATTTAAAGTAGACACATATGGAGTGGCTGTAAAAGATATTACGATATACACTTAACATTATAACATTCATAATAAATAATGAGAAGAAAGAGGAATCTAATAATACTTGTTAATTAATAAGTAGGTAAATATTGATATTTCACTTTCATCCCCAAGACTGGATTATATGACTGTGATCCAAAGGGCAATGAAACGGAGGTGAGCGCCGCGGCTACGCGCTGTTCCAGCGTATGCCCCCAGCTTTGTTTTGCTATCTCCATAACAGTATTTAGTCACCCTGAAGGTTTATGAATAATTCTCTAACTTTTGATATTTATGGAAACGCTTTTTCGAAGCACTCCGTATATTAATTAATGTATCAATATAATAAACCCCATGTGTGTTGGGATGGTTTGGGCTAGTGGGAAGGCTGTCATGGCTGCCAACATGACAAACCATGTGTGGCAATAGCAGACGAAAAACTGTATACTTTCATCCTTGACCAACTGTACATAATTTATAGATAATACAATTTTACACAACAAATTAGCTACATATACAGTAGCCCAACTAAGTTTTGCGACAAAATTGGGTACGTGGCTCCTGTCTAGTTTGCACTCCCATCCCAAGCCTGTGTGGTCCTGTCTAGCAGAGACCCGTGGTGTCCAAGCAGCCCCCACCACCCAAGATACATAGGTATGTTCACTCCCGCCTGGTGCGCAGGTCAGTGACGTCAGTAGGTGTTTTCCAGTTGGAAAATGGGGTATTTACACCCAAGACTGATATCCTTAAATCTTGGGGATATGAAAGAAAATGGAGAGTAGAAGGTAAACAAAAATAAACTCATATTCAATAATCCTGTATGCTAACATTTGTATTATTATTATTATTATTATTATTATTATTATTATTATTAGTTGTCCTTTGTTATTACTGTGTATTTATGCATATATTATGTTCCAATCCTTCTTATAATAATATAATAATAATAATAATAATAATAATGATAATAATAATTATTATTATATTATTAGTGGCTGTATTAGTAGGCCTAGTATTATTGTAAATATCAAACTAGAGGTCAACTGTAAGACTTTAATTGGAAGGAGGGCGGATGAACCTTTTCGGTAACCTAGAGGTATGTACAATCGGGGGTATTAAGTGTTAACATAAACATAAGAACATAAGAACATAAGAAAATGGGAGTCTGCAGAAAGCCGATTGGCCTAAGCAAGGCAGATCCCTGTCCCACACAACCCCAAATCAATTACAAAGCCCAATTATAGGCTCAACACTCTAATACCCTGAGGATCATCTTACCAAAACGGATAGAGATTAACGCAGGATTATGGGGGTCTGCAGAGCGCTGATTGGCCCAACCCGGCTGATCCCCCTTCACACCCATCCCTTCACGTCCATATGCTTATCCAATTTTATCTTAAAGCTCCCTACAGTTTTAGATCCCACTATAGCACTTGGTAGTCCATTCCACCCATCTACAACTCTGTTACCAAACCAATATTTGCCTATATCTTTTCTGAAACGAAATTTATCTAATTTGAAACCATTGGTACGAGTTCTTTCGCTATCACTGAGCTTTAGTACATTTGTCATGTCCCCTTTGTTAATCCCACTAACCCACTTGAACACCTCTATCATATCCCCTCTAACTCTGCGTCTCTCTAACGAATGTAAACCTAATTTCTTTTCTTCAACCTTTCTTCATACGGAAGATTTCTAATATTATGGATCATTTTTGTCATTCTACGCTGTACTCTCTCCAATGAATCTATGTCCATTCTGTAATAAGGACACCAAAATTGGACAGCATAATCCATATGTCACTAATGACAAGTAAAGTTTTAAGATAACATCAGCAGTTCTGTTACTCACACTCCTAGAGATGAACCCGAGAATCCTGTTTGCCTTATTACGAACGCCTATACACTGTTTTCTAGGCTTCAAATCATTGCTAACAAACACACCTAGATCTTTCTCGCAGTCTGAATTTTCTAATTCTAAATTAGCTAGTTTATATTTAACATTTGTTTGCATCTTCCCTATCTTTAATACCTTGCATTTGTCAATGTTAAACTTCATCTGCCAATTTACTGACCATTCATGTAAGGTATCTAGATCCCTTTGGAGGCACTCTATATCGCTATCTGAATCAATTGATCTCCCTATTTTAGTATCGTCTGCGAATTTACTTATCCCACTAGTTATACCTAAATCTAGGTCATTTATGTATATAAGAAACAACAGGGGACCTAATACCGATCCCTGGGGGACACCACTTTTGACTGCTCCCCACTCTGACTTGGTACCATTTATGCTGACTCTCTGTTTCCTACCAATTAGCCATGACCTAATCCATCCCAACAACGCCCCACCTATTCCATGTGCCTCAACCTTTCTCATCAATCTCTCATGAGGGACTCTGTCGAAAGCTTTACTGAAATCTAAATATATAATATCGTATGCCTTGTCATTATCTACTGCTTCATATACCTCTGAGAAAAAACTAAGCAAATTAGTAAGGCAAGAACGTCCCTGAGTGAATCCATGCTGAGAAGAATTGATTAAGTTAAATGTTTCTAAGTGGTTTCTCATTTTTCTAGCAATAATTGACTCTAGTAGCTTTCCTATGATTGAAGTGAGACTAATGGGACGGTAATTGGATGCTATTGATTTATCACCTTTTTTGAAAATCGGAACTACATTTGCAAGTTTCCAAGCTTCTGGAACTATACCTGTTTCTAATGAATTGTTAAAAAGAAATGTTATTGGGTAACTTAACTCATCTCTGCATTTTTTTAATACTCTGGCATATACCTCATCGGGGCCAGGCGATTTCTGAGGTTTCAGTCTGTCAATTTCCTTAAGCACATCATTTCTACTTATAGTAACCGTACTTAACCTATTTTCTATACTATCGCTATATACCTTACGGACTTCTGGAATCTGTGCCAAATTTTCATTAGTGAAAACGGATAGAAACTGACTATTTAATGTACTGCACATTTCTAAATAATTTTCTGTCATTTCTCCTATCGAAGTTTTAAGGGGGCCTATTTTATCTCTAACTTTAGATTTATATAGCTGGTAAAAAGTCTTAGGGTTATTTTTTGAGTCATTGGCTATCCTGATTTCATAATTTCTTTTGTCTGTCCTTATACATTTTTTAACCTCTCTTGATAGATTCTGATAGTAAGCAAGTAGGTGAATTTCGCCTTTCTGAATTTTTCGATATATTCCTCTCTTTTTTCCTAGAAGGTCTAATAGTCTATTATTCATCCATTTGGGTTGGTTCTGTGTTGATCTAAATTTTCTTTTGGGGATATATTTATTTTGCGCATTGTGGAGTGAAGAAATAAAATTATTATATGTAGCTGTCAAATTATCCTGAGTTAAGACAGGTATCTGAGAGAGAGTATGTTCATTAGCGCACCTGGGTCCACTTAATAGTTTAACCATAGGATCGACTCTTAAGGCTCGTCTTAATCCACCATAATTGGCTTTTCTGAAATCTGGGATAAGTGTCGTATTCTCTTTAGCCTTTCCTGTCCATTGTATGTTAAAATAAATTGATTTATGATCACTATTTCCTAGTTGGTCTCCTATCTCTACATTATTTATCATTTGTTCATTATTACTGAGAACTAAATCGAGGATATTATTACCTCTAGTAGGCGAGTCTATGAATTGAAATAAAAAACTATCCTGTACCGCCTCAATAAACTCTTTTGAATCTGAGTCGCCGATTTGATGCTGCCAATCAATATTCGGAAAATTAAAATCCCCCATAATACACACATTGCTAAACCTTGATGCTATTTTCACTTCCTGCCATAAAGCTGTACCTTCGTTTCTACTCATATTTGGTGGTCTATAAATAACTTCAATAATTATGGTCTCACTACCTTCGCTAACCTCAACCCAAACACTTTCGTTATCAGTATTTAGTCTAATACCTGATTTAATACAACTTTTTAAAGAACTCCTGACAAACACTGCTATTCCGCCGCCCATCCTACTTGTTCGGTCGCGTTTAAACAAACTATATCCTGGTATATGGAATTCTGCTAAAAAAAATCTTGATTCTGTATTAATCCATGTTTCAGTCAGTGCTATAATGTCTATATTTTCGTTGCTAACAAGTGCTCTAAGTTCATCCATTTTGTTACATAAACTCCTACAGTTTGTATAATATAATCGCAATGAATTTATTTTACTGGTATCGGATTTACCTTTATTTCTAACTGAATTCCCATCTTCTGTTACACCTTTAATATTTCTACTAGCAGTACAATTAAAATCCTGTGACTGATATTTTCTATTCCTATCTGATGTACCAGTACGGCAATTTACCCTATCTAGACAATTATTCTTACTCATATTCTCAGGCTTTATTTTCAGCGAAACCCCGCGACAATCCTATCTATTGACCTAGCTAAATTTGCCACCCCTAGCCGAGAAAGATGAACCCCGTCCTGTGCGTACAACTGATTTTTACCATAGAAACGGGTCCAGTTATCAAGGAATGGTATTGCATTTGCATTACAGTATTTTTCCAGCCGACAATTGATACCAATTGCCCTAGATGACCATTCCTTGCTGACCCCTCTCCGTGGCAAGATACTGTGTACTACAGGTATGCCTCCCTTCCTCCTAACTTTATCTAACACCTCCCTGTACTGCCGAAGCAGTACTTCCGTCCTACCTTTACCAACATCATTGCTCCCTGTACTGAGACAGATAATGGGGCTATCTCCAATATCTTTCATGATGTAATCAATGTCCTCTAACACCTTCCCAACCCCGGCACCAGGCAGACAGACAAGCTTCCTAATATCAGTACAGGTGGACCTAGCTAAGTGTCTGACCATGGAGTCCCCAACAATTGAGAAGGACTTGCCTCTCCTTGTCGATGACTTGGTAGCAGCTGCGGCAGCGGCAGGAACTCCTGTGGCAGCAGTTGAAGGTACTCCTGGGGGGGCAGCAGTCACAGCATTCCCTGTTGGAGGCAACTTACTTACCTTTCTCCTGGTTTCCTCGCCGAAGGAAGCACTCGCAGCCTCACCATCACATTCGTCATCCAAGGTGATGAACTTGTTGCTGAGGGCAACTGGCCGCCGTAGAAATTTGCAGGTTGTTGCACTTGTTGGAACAACTGTCCAGGGAGCATCACGATCCCTAACAGCAGTTGCACTATCCTCACTTTTCTTGTCAGCCAAAGACAGCTTTAAGGCCAAATTCTCGTCTTTGAGAGACTGCACCTCTCTCTCCACATTGTCCATCCTTTCTTGCAAAGCAAGACAAAGCTGGAGAATATGAGAGGAGGTAGCAATCTCGTCAACACCAGCCATTTTAAGAAAGCGTTAATACTATCACCACACTATGGGCAAAGATATTCACTGGGAGTCACTAGGGACAGGTCCTCACTCAGCAAAGGTCAGGCAGGTACTCCAGCAAAGGTCAGGCAGGTACTGTTGTAATAGATTCCAGTGGTTTTCGCCCAACAAGTGTTATTGGTATCTTTAAAGTTACTGGGAAAAGGGCTTATCCCTCAAAGTATTAGTCAATGTCCGAAACTTTGTGAATTTTCTGACAACACTTATTAACCTCGATAAAGATTAAGCAGCTGCATATGGCTTACACACACACGCGCAGGTTATTAAAAAACACAGAGAACTTACCAAATTTATTCATAAAACATTAACACAACATATAAACAAATGCATGTAATGGCCTACCGGTAAATACCAGCCAGAACATATGCACATAATCATAAGAAAATGGGAGTCTGCAGAAAGCCGACTGACCCACACAAGGCAGACCCCTCTCACACCCTACCCTAATTATAAGGCCCTGACAACTTTCAAACATAATACCATAAACATAAGAAAATGGGAGTCTGCAGAAAGCCTATTGGCCCACAAGGCAGACCCCTCTCACACCCAACCCTAATTATAAGGCCTTTACAACTTTAAAACATAAGAAAATGGGAGTCTGCAGAAAGCCAATTGGCCCAGACAAGGCAGACCCCTCTCAGACCCATCCCTAATTATAAGGCCTTGACAATTGGGGGGGAAGCGGAGAAACTGTAGATGGGGGACATTTGTATTGCTATTATTGGAATTGCATCCAGCAATAGCGCAATAGGGCATATTGGAAAAAAAGCAGGTAAGCTATTTGAAAAGTTGTCAGTAAATCTGGAGGCAGCATGGAGATCTAAGTCTAATGGCTGGAGTGGGTTCACTGGACCGGGACCCAAGCCTTGACCTGAACTGGCCAGAGGTCGGGACGGGACTGACCGCTCCTCACCTGGTGAACCCTACTGAAAAATCACCTAGTGACGTCAGGCGCGCGCGTGACGAATATTTGGGCCAAAGTGAACATACCTGTTAGTCTATGTATCTTGCCACCACCTACACTACCACAGCCAGGGCACACAGTACTCGCACACGTTGGGCGCTACATATGACAATATTGCTATCATTATTTGTTTGTATCATATTAGAAGTCTCTCTCTCTCTCTCTCTCTGAGGTAAATATCAATCGATTTTCACGCTACACTATTTGTAGATTAACACACACACATACACACACACACACACACACACAGAAACGGAAGGCAAAGGTCAGTGTTTTAAACCCACATTCTACGCTGATTTCCCTGATAAAACAATGAGGTGTAAATAATTGTGTTCTTTTATCTAATCAACACTCTTTAAATAATACAGGTATGTTATAATCTGCATCATCTTGCAGTGCTGGGTTATACAAGTAGTTCTATTTGCAACATCTGCATCAGGTAATATTATTAATGATAAGAATGTGTATAGGTGTATTCATATACAGCTAAAGTTCTTACTGTTTCTATGAGACACTATTAGAATATAGACAATTATCGTTACCGTATCATGATTTTAGAATCTAACTTCGATGACATTCTGTCTACTATGGAACTATATGGGAGTATAACTAAGCATTATTTAGTTTATCGGGTATATAATTTAAGTTCTAATTTACAGAATCACACACACACACACACACAGTGGTCCGTAGCATATTGGTTAGCACACTTGGTTCACAGCCAAAAGGACACGGGTTCCATTCCCGGGCGGGAAAGAAACATTTTGGCAATACTTCTTACACAATGCGCCTCTCTTGACCTAGCAGTATAAATAGGCCTCTGATATAAGAGGCCACTTACGACGTCTTTTTTAGTGTTGGTGGTCTATTACCGTACAGGTCAACCAAACACTCAAAATTCAGATATCGGCAATTGGCTGATTACAGATTACATGCATATCTACAGCCACTCCAACCATGCATTAACACTTCACGCAATATATTCCCAGGTCAAACTATTTTCGGTAATAAAATAAAAATAAATAAATAAATAAAAACACATGAAGCTGTAATAATTGGAAACTGAGGTGATCAGAATATCCTCAATACTCTCTTACCCACATCACACCTAGTCATCCATTCAGCAAGGTTGCTGAATGCGGTAGTATGGTTGGGATGAGCGAGAGCGGGGTGTCCGAACGTTTACCGGTGGCAAAAAATGGTGGGAAGAAGGACAAATGACAGACCAACATAGAAGTGGAGCTAAGCGGAAAACCACGTCATAACAGGACCAATAAATTAAACAGGAGGCTATATGGATAACCATCCATTCTCCAACGCCGAGGTAGCTAAGCAAAATTTACAATTTCAAACTTCTACGGAAACTATACGCAAGAGATTAAAGGCGATGGGATATAAACATAGATCACCAGCTGTCAACCAAAGCTAACCAAGAGGCACAAACATACCAGGCTTGATTTCGCTCGACTATTTGTTGACCAGGGCATTGACTATTGGGCACGAGTTGTTTTGATACTGACAGAGAGGCTCCATAATAGTACCAGGACGATTACAATTGTATCACTTAGCCGAGTTGGCGGGGGTTCTTCAAATAAGAATAAAGGTTGCTTCTTTATATCCGCTCATGGCCGAGTGGTTACGGTGCCTAACTCTCTCAAACATACCAAGAGTGAGTGGGTTCGAATCCTGGTCAGGATACCTCTCTCCCAACCAAGAGTTATTTTCTCAGACAAGAACACTTTTCAGCTCAACCACGCATGGGTCGAAGACTGCGCTGTTGGAGGCCTAGGAACACACGGCATGCGAGTTAGGCCTAGTTGATATTATGCATAAAATATATAGAATAGTCATCATACAGAGGAATACTTTCCATCATATCACTCTTCGCTGATTTCATATTAACCGAGCATTTTAAAACATCTTAATTTCTTTACTCATCCACTAATACCCCTAACTTACTAATTTACTCCTTACTTATATTGTCCAAATACTATTAAGCTAGCATGACTTGATATAATATGCACATTAACCACTCCTGTCTATACCATCGGTTGTTTACCTAAAAAACAATCACGTTCGGTTTAGTAACTCATCCTAGCCACTTCGCCCGCCACTATCTGTGCAATATAGGATTGATCTTCCCCTATTACTTCCCCCCCTTAGTGAATGCATGTAACTTGTTTGCTAATATAATACATAATACCTTACCTAAACTATCATTGGTGAATAGAGAGACCAGTTTATCATGAGGATCAATAAATAATTATATAATCATTAATCCCATTAGGATTGACTAATTTTGTCAGTTTAATCGGGCTTTTCATTAGAGGGTTTATACAACTTAAGGAGGTTCTGTAGGAATTATAGGGACACTACTATGTCATATTTACCCTCTGACTTTCATATTCCCTTTCTACTTTGAATAAAATAGTCTCCTTTTCTACTCTGAATATAATAGTATAATGCTAGTCTGAATAAACTGCCAAATACGCGTCCAAATTCAACTAGGCCTACATAAACATTAACATAAACAAAAATCATAAAAGAGGGATTTTTTCAGAGGGCTGACTCCATGGGCTGACTGGCCCATGGTATAAAGACTAATATTAGTCTTTATACCATGGACTGGCCCATTCACGGCGGATCCCATTGACAATAAGCACATCACAGCCATGTGCCTATCTAATTATGTTTCAAAGCTTTCTGTCGTTATTGATCCTACTGTAGCAATCGGTAGCCTATTTTACATATCTACCATACTGTTGCATGCTTATCACGGACCAGCAGTCCGTTTCCACATCGTCTTTGTGGATCCCACTTACAACTTAAGCATCTGTATCATATCCTCTCTTACTCTACACTTCTAATTTATGTAAGCCTAATGTTTTCCCAAGTCTCTTTTCTTTTGTACTGACCATATCATGTATTTCATGATATTCACTACCTCAATAATCGTTTACTTCTGTTAAATGTTCGAACTCATTCTGGCTATAAATCCGTGTTATTTGGCCTTAGTCGTCAGGCATTAGAATATTATTGATGTTCTGTTCTATTATTCTGGATTGTTTTACCATTCTTCTTTGTACCGTCACTTCCAATCAATCTATGCAAAGTGGACAGCAAAATTAAAAAACATAATCCATGTGAAGCCTTACTAAAGACGGGTGAAATTTTAAAATTACATTTGTTGTTATTCACGCTTCTACTGTAGATATCTATTAATAACTCTGATTTCAAACAATGTTGCATTGCTTGTTTGGTTTCATATCACGACTGACGATGACTTCCAAACCTTTTGTAATAATTGAGTTACTTAATTCCATGTTATTAATTAGCCATCTAGATACCACTGATATTGCATCTTGCCCCTGTTACCACTCAGATTGGTGAACAAATTATATATTGTTTTTCTTCTGAGATATAGCTGGTGGTTACTGGCTACCCTGGCCTTGAGTAAGGAGATGGGTAATGGAATCGGACATCACAAGAATGCATTGAGCTATTGAATCTCCTCATACGGGAGATATGTGGTGCGTAATTATTACATAAGAACATAAGAACATAAGAAAATGGGAGTCTGCAGAAAGCCGATTGGCCTAAGCAAGGCAGATCCCTGTCCCACACAACTCCAATTACGAAGCGCAATTATAGGCTGAACACTCTAATACCCTGAGGATCATCTTACCAAAACGGTTAGAGATTAACGCAGGATTACGGGGTCTGCAGAGCGCTGATTGGCCCAACCCTGTTTATCCCCCATCACACCCAACCCTTCTCGTCCATATGCTTATCCAATTTTATCTTAAAGCTCCCTATCGTTTTTAATCCCACTATAGCACTTGGTAGTCCATTCCACCCATCTACAACTCTGTTACCAAACCAATATTTGCCTATATCTTTTCTGAAACGAAATTTATCTAATTTGAAACCATTGGTACGAGTTCTTTCGCTATCACTGAACTTTAGTACATTTGTCATGTCCCCTTTGTTAATCCCACTAACCCCCTTGAACACCTCTATCATATCCCCTCTAACTCTGCGTCTCTCTAACGAATGTAAGCCTAATTTCTTCAACCTTTCTTTATACGGAAGATTTCTAATATTATGGATAATTTTTTTCATTCTACGTTGTACTCTCTCCAATGAATCTATGTCCATTCTGTAATAAGGACACCAAAATTGAACAGCATAATCCATATGGGGTCTCACTAATGACAAGTAAAGTTTTAAGATAACATCAGCAGTTCTGTTACTCACACTCCTAGAGATGAACCCGAGAATCCTGTTTGCCTTGTTTCGAACGCTTATACACTGTTGTCTAGGCTTCAAATCATTGCTAACAAACACACCTAGATCTTTCTCACAATTCGAGTTTTCTAATTCCATATTAGCTAGTTTATATTTAACATTTGTATGCATCTTCCCTATCTTTAATACCTTGCATTTGTCAATGTTAAACTTCATCTGCCAATTTACTGACCATTCGTGTAAGGTATCTAGATCCCTTTGGAGGCACTCTATATCTCTATCTGAATCATTGTTCTCCCAATTCGTATTGTCGAAACAAATATTGTTAAATTTATATCCTGAAATTTCTGTCGATTTCCCAATGTTCACTAAACTGCATGTATTTATTTACATTATATATCAACTGACAAGATATTGCACCATTCGCGTAGTGTATCAAATTATTTTTGGAGAGCATGAATCGTTATCAGGATCACTAATTCAACCTATATATAGTGTCATTTGAAAAATTAGCAATCTTTTTAGTTAGGCCTAAATCAAGGTCGTTAATGTAAAAAATTAACAATTGAAGAACTAAAACTTACCATCGTGTAAGACCCCAACCTTCACTACACCCCAGTCTGATTATATAGGCTACTGTTAATGTTAATTATTGGTTTCCTACTAATTAGCCATGGTCTAATTCACGTAATATAGTTCGCCCTATTCCATGAACTGCTTCTTTAATCAGCAATCTTTCATGTGGATATTTATCGAAAACTTTACTGACATGTCAATATCTTTGAAGGTATTTTTTGTCTGTTTATCGATTCGTATGCTTGGGAAAAGAAAGGTTAATAGATAGCGAGACACACGCAACCAACACGGTTAAATTCCATAACAAGATTGATGATTAAGCATTTAACAAATGTGACAGCAGCATACTACTCTTAATTTGACGTTTTTAATTTAGTCAGTAACCAGCCCTTATTCCCATAAGGGGTAGGGAGTATCAACAAGAAACACATGCAAGGAGGCAAAACAAGAGGCGGCAGGGGAAGAATCCTTACAACAGTTCGCGGAAGCAGGTCAAAACGGCCACACTCCGAAATGGCTACAACCGAAATGGCCACAACCAAAACGGCCACAAACCGAAATGGCCACAAACGGAAATGGCCACAATCCTAAATGGTCACAATCCTAAAGGGTCACAGACCGTGATGGCCACAATCCTAAATGGCCACAGACCGAAATGGCCACAAGGGTCACCTGCGCGCGGGTAGTGACTGGTTGAGGCCAGCCACCAGCGCTCGCACTGGTTCAATCCAAGATATACAGTATATCTTGGTTCAATCCATAACTCAGATTAACAGTTTTTTGTGTTCTATTGAACTATATTATTACAGTTATTGGCAAAGGAAATGCAGTACAAATATCGTTCAAATATATATAGATGTAATATGAAATATGAATAAATTATTATGTTCTATCCAACAACCAACTCTACTCCTAAAATCGATTAATGAAATATTACAAACACATGTGGCAGTCCGCGGATTCGAACCCAGGACGCTCACACCGAATATCAACACCTTATGCATTACACCACGAAGGCAGTTAAAGAATGGTGGATACTGCCTACGATTTATTATGCAACTTCGAATCCTGCATATCAATCTAAGCATGTACACATTTCCCAACTGCAACTCACGTAGGCTATGCATATGTGAATGGAAAGAGCAATTAATGGTATAAGATACCAATTGACAGATTTTGATACTTTGATGTGTTCGCCACTCTGATGATACCCATCACGCGTAAATACCATTAATACATTGATTAATGAACTTATTGTTCACTATTGTATTTAAGAGAGAGAGAGAGAGATACATATATATATAGATAGGCTGGATAGATGGATATACAGTAGATTTTTTTTTTTTTTTTTTTGGTGATGGTTATAGCGTTAGTAGTCCTATAATGTGTATATAGTCATAATTATTATAATAATTATATATTCCAGATTGGGGAGACAAGTAGAATCGGATAGTGCTATAGAGTACCTCCAAAGTAATCTAGATACTTTACATGATTGGTTAGTAAATTGGCATGTGGCATTTAACATTAATAAATGCAAAGTATTAAAGATAAGGACGGTGAATACAAATGCAAAATATATACTTGCTAATACGGAATTACAAATCTCTGACTGTGAGAAAGCTCTGGGTGTGTTTACTAGCAATGAACTGAAGGGTAGGAAACAATGTATAAGCATTCGTAAAAAGGCAAACAGGATTCTCAGGTTCATCTCTAGGAGTGTTACAGAACTGCTAATGCTCTCTTGAAACTTTATATATATAGATATATAGTCATTAGCGAGACCTCATGATTATGGATTTTGCTGTTCAGTTTATGTTCCCTTATTATGTTTGAATGTATGTATATACTCAGGCACATACCCCATTGCTGGGGGTGACCGACTCGAGACAGAGACCGAACAGAAACCTTTACAGTTCCAATTCTTAGGTTTCCTGGACCACTTTCGTGTTCACTCGCCCCTTTCTCTGTCTCGTTCAGTAGGAAAATTGTTCAAGAAGAGGAGGATTCCTAGCCTCCTGCCCCCTTATTATAGAATGCATTTAAGATCCTCTAACGGCAATCTACCGTAGAATGACAAACATTATCCAAATATTTTAGACAGTTATCATACGAAGATAGTTTAAAAACCGTTGGTTTACATTCATTAGAAAGATGAAGCTGTAGAGGAGATAATATGATAGAGGTGTTAAATGGATGAAGGGAATAAACAAAGGGGACATTAGTAAAGTACTAAAGCTGAATGATTGCGAAATAACTCGTAAAACTTGATTCAATC
Organism: Paralithodes platypus; assembly: GCA_032716605.1. Classification (NCBI taxonomy): domain Eukaryota; kingdom Metazoa; phylum Arthropoda; class Malacostraca; order Decapoda; family Lithodidae; genus Paralithodes; species Paralithodes platypus. The sequence goes on from CM064524.1 coordinate 20,207,778, forward strand.
GAGACAGATTCCTCTTTAATAAAGCCATGGGTAAGCATTAATTTGGAAATAATGCTGTGGAGGTAGGTGAACTTAGGTAGGTGATATGTGGAATAAATCACCTAGTACTTTAATCAGCTCAGAAACCGTGGACGTAATAGGGATAGTCATATGAATGACATACGATGGGTGTGAAAGAGATCTGCCTCGGGTGGGGCCAGTAAGCCCCTCTGCAGATTTCCGTGTATATATATATATATATATTATATACTGTATATATATATATATATATATATATATTCATTATATTGAGCGTATTTATCAATACCAAATCATATATATATATATATATATATATATATATATATATGTATATATATATATATATATATATATTATAACTCACACGTACACGTAAGCTACTAAATGTATTTATACTCTGGTCTTGGTTCGACCCCTTACAGTTAGGACGGTTGTCTATGCTTAAATCAATTTCAACCAGAGTTGTTTGGGGGTACTTGTAAAAATCCCTGTATGGTATCCTGGAATAGGGATCCTATATATATATATTATATAATTATACTCCTGTATATATTCATATACATACATACACAAACACACATACATACACACTCATATATATTTACTGAAAGAGATAATACTGGAGGCCGATGTCAAAGTCCCACAAGCTACATAAGACCATTGAGGTAATACTCTATGCATTGTTAGTGAGCCTATCTGTGAATAAATGGTGTTTCCCGGCTGGGTCAGGTCAAGGCGACCGTGGTCAGGTATGTACAGTTGGCCACACAAAAAATATCCACTCATAGTTTCTATATATGAAAGGAAGAATATTATGATGGACTTACACAACTAATTTGTAACAAATTTGTAACAAATCGCCAGCCGCCAATCGGCTTTCTGCAGACTCCCATGTTCTTATGTTCTTATAAGGGTCCCGGCCTAGTTGGCTATAAAAAAACGATTCTTCCTTTCACTGAACCAAAGTTCTGTTATGTTACGCGAGATACCGAACCTTTACAATTAGCCTTTCCCTTCCTCAATATAATTTTTCTTCCAGTATCTACCTTATCAAATTACCTCCTCCTTGTCATCTTGTGGTATATATATCTTATCGAATTACGTCCTTCTTGTCAACATGTTGGCTATAAGACAATTGTTCTTTCTTTCACCAATCCAAACTTCTGTCTTGTTTCCCGGGATACCGAACCTCCTTCATATAATTTTTCGTCCAGTGTCTAACTTACCAAATTACCTCCTTGTCAACATGTATAGCTTATCGAATTACGTGTTTCTTGTCAATATGTTCTTTTAAGTTTTGTCTTAAAAAACATAGTAGAATTATTACACTTTCCTTTTAAATTTAAAAGCTGTATTAGTGTTTAAGTTGATCCTTTTAAATATGAAATCTAGCTATTCAAATACAATTATGTGTTTTTCAACAACCAAAATGTTTTTTTATTGATACCCATAATTAGCGCAGGTAGGTTTACCTTTGTTTAACATGTTTATTAAGGTTAAACCACACATACAGCAGGTTTTCCATTAAGCAGGTCTGCTATTGATGCGTTGATACTGCTTATTTTGTTAGTGTTTATATCATTAGCTTGAAAACTAATAGAAACAAATTGTGCTCATTTGATTCACACATATTTGTTAATTCTCAGTATAAGATATATTATTTGTATTTGGCTAGAATTAGACAATTTAATTCAGCTTAGAAAGGACCTTTAAGTGTCAAAGGAACAAATACTGTGTTCCTCTCACTTAAACAGTAGGCTACCATAGCGCGGTTGGGAATATGAACATGATTAGATTAATATCCAGTATTCGAGAATGGATAATAAGTCGTAGGCGTGTGCATAAACCTTTAACCGTCCTGGTGGTGTAATGGTTAAGGTGGCAAAAATCTGTATGTGATAACCCGGGTTCGAATCCCGGTGGATCATATATACTTTAATTAATTTCATTGAGGGTGTTGTGGTGAGATTAATAAAAATAAAGATTAATTAACCCTTCCACTCCCACTGGTCCTTCCAAGTTGAGTATAATCATCCAATGGTAGTTACACCCTGTTCAATATAGGTAGGCCAGAAATCCCGACCCCTCTCATAATTCAGACGGGACTTCAGTAATTGACCAAATATAGCTACCTTTTGGGAAGAGTCAGCCAGGGAATAGGTGTGCAATTTACAGCACATTTGCTCCAGCAAAAGTAGAGACACTCTACCTTTTTGCTAAAGTATTTATGCAATGTATATGTTTGGTGATTAAACCATCAACTGGCATATATGTTTATTTTATAAATGCAGTATTTCATATTATAACTATATATTTATTTGAGCGTGTTTTCACTTAAATGTTCATTATCTAAGACCGTGTTAATATATACAGTTCAATAGATTGAACCAGTGCGAGCACTTGTGGCTGGACTCAACCAGTCACTACCCGCGCGCAGGTGACCCGTGCGGCCATTTCGGTCTGTGGCCATTTAGGATTGTGGCCATCACGGTATGTGGCCATTTAGGATTGTGACCATTTATGATTGTGGCCATTTCCGTTTGTGGCCATTTCGGTTTGTGGCCGTTTTGGTTGTGGCCATTTCGGTTGTGACCATTTCGGAGTGTGGCCGTTTTGACTTGAAAGCCAGTTCGCACACAAACATTCGGAAACCTCAATCACTTATTAGCCCCCAAGATGACTGGCTTCACCTCAGATGCTATAAACGTTCGGACAAATTAAGTCTCTTAGTCATTTAGCTGTATAAAATTACATTTTATTGAGAAACATCTAATACAGTTGATGCATATAAACGTGTAGGATAACTCATAAAATCTATACCCGGTGTCAGCGAACTTGGAGCTAATCCTGACCGCATAACATATTATAAAGAACAAAACAAATATATGAGTAGATCAGGAAATAGATGAAGAAATGTACTACCCGTTTCTTGAGCACTTTCTGGGTTATAGAAAGGCTAAGGATAAGAATTACAGCCAATGTCGCTGACATCAACACCATGTATAGTGTTAAGGAGGCCGGGGCTCTTATTAAAACAATCACTAACAAGTGTATAATAGATTATAAAATAACAATCTATGCAACTTAGTGTGTTCATTGTAAGTTATGTATACAATTTGGATCTATAAAGTAGTGACGCTTACCATTCTGGTGTGTGCGTGTGTGTGTGTGCTAATCTACAAAGTTTGTCGCGCGTAAATCTATTATATTGAGAGAGAGAGAGAGAGAGAGAGAGACTTCTAATATGATACAGAGAGTGTTACAGAGAGTGGCTGTGGTAGTGTAGGTGGTGGGGGCTGCCTAGACACCACGGGTCTCTGCTAGACAGGACCACACGGGCTTGGGACGGGAGTGCAAACGAGACAGGTGCCACATACCTAATATTTTGTCGCAAAACTTAGTTGGGCTACTGTACATTCATTTAATTTTTAGATCTGATGATGGCTCATGAAGAGAAGCCGAAACGTTATCAAATAAAGATGTTGTTCCTTACGTTGGCCTTACTATTCCTTATACGACTCCGCTTCCCCAAGGACAAGAGTATAGCTGAAGTATATACTGTATATATATATATATATATATATTGTATATATATATATGTGTGGCGGAGTGGTCTTGCCACTGGACTGGTTATCCAATGGACCCGGGTTCGAATCCCAATATGTCAATGGGAAGTTATTATTGGGATGGAATTTGTGCTGTACCTAGTATCAGTGCATTACCACAGCACACCGAAATGCCAATAAAATACCCTCATTGTTCCCTGATTAAATAGCATTGTATGAATATTCCCATATTCAAAAATATGCTACAGGGGGGCAATGCCTAGTGAGTTAGTTGCTCAATAGGTGGCGTTCTTAGAGTGAGGGTCCGAGTCTGTGGGAATGAGACTGTGAAGCACAGAGGCTTCAGAGATGGAATTGCTTCGAGCAGCCGTGAAGCTTCTCATGTCTCACTCCCTAGACTGGAACAAGACCTCACGGGCCTCACCGTGTTCAGCGGTTGAGTGTAAAGGCTATCAGCCTATGCCCGAGAGGAGTAGTTGGAATATAGAAAAGAAAAAACAAAAAATATATATAACTATATATATATATATATATATATATATATATATATATATATATATATAGTTAGATAGATAGATAGATAGATATAAGCTTCTCACCCGGATTATCATATATTATTCTCATCTCTCACATCCAGTTTCATTCACCGACTCTCGGGCCCTTCACCTCATAATTTCCCTCCAGAACTCTGTTAATACCCTTTCAGCCTAGTGCTTCTATTTCTCGTTAATCAATGACTCCGCTGATTTAGGATATCTGGCGATGACTCTCATTAGTTTATTCATTCAATGCAGGAATGAGAATTCTGCTTTAGAACACACACACAATCACACACACACACACACTAATTCAAAGCTCTCCATTAATGCATATGCTAATATATACTTTTTGTATTTAACATTCTGAATATGAGAAGCTGCTTGCACAAACACACACACACACACACATATATATACATTTGTTTTTCGTATGGAGGATTTTCTTGTGAAATTGGATAAGGGAGAGAGGCTAGTTAAGAGTAAACTGTGGCCAAAATATTACCAATAATTACTGGTAGACACAGAAACACTGAAAACGAAGACATGAGATGTAGTAAATGTAATATGAATATGGTGGGGGGCGAATATAATGTGTTATATATTTGTCAAAATGATATAACCCAACAAAGTATACATGTATACTGCTAATGAATATTACTAACTTAAAAGGTATGCAGAATCTGGCACATTTTCCAATTAAAACGTGTAATAGGTATAGATAGATTAAGTCTTAAGACACTTGATATGGTCTGTTTAAGATGTACCAGTACATTTTAGTGCACGCATATTTATATAGTAAAGGCATACTGTATGTCTGCCTGCCGAGATCGGAACCTCTCCGGGTGGTCGGGGGCCGGGGGAGTGCTGGAGCGACCTTGGTGACCCTGGTCTCTGGGTCTTCTCCTGGGTGACCTAGATGTGAGTGCATTTGTGTTTTGTCTGTGTTTCTTCGTTGTTTTATGTTATGTTTTGTGTGTGTCCTGTTCTTGCTCTGTCTTGAGGCGGCCACCCCCAAGAAAAGAAAAACAAAAAATACAATTAAATTATATAGAAAATAAGAATAAAAAATAGGAAAAGTGAGGATTGGGCCTGAGCATATAGATAGATAGTATGACGTCTACCAGCATGGGCAGAATCGCCTCTCGATAGCCACTAGCGCTCGCCAGGGACATCGAAATGGGCTACAGTTATCCGAGAATGTTGTTCTTTCTTTCCTTGTGCTCGCATTGTCACAGACTGTCCATTGGTGGTCTTTGTTTTCGTCTGTGACAACGGGAAGTATTTTATATCATTAATAGAATATAAGATGCATTGTGTAAAGTTAAGGAGAAAGAGCGATAGAGGCAGCGTGGTATTAGTATGTGCGTGTGTATGTATGTGCTGCCTCCCTCGCTCGGAGGAGTTTTCCCGCTCGCGCGCGGGCTTTCCCGCGCCCTTGATTGGCTGGCGGATCCTGGCGCGTCCTAGGGGCCTGCTGCCTTGTGACGTCTCGGCCCGTGATTGGCCGACCATCGCGCCCTTGCGGGCTCCTGTGTAACTAACCTCCTCCATGAGGGTTCCCAGGATCTGTTCTCCTCAGGACAGGCTTGGCGCGCATGCTTCTAACATCCCTTTGCATACTCTCTCCCGATCACCCCCTTTACCACTGTCTCTCTCTCTCTCTGACCTTCTTTTTTTCCATTGCTTCTCACCTTTATTCAATTACTTGTCCCCTTGGGTTCTGCATACGGTTTCCATAGCCGGCCCATTGTATGTGTGCGCCGTCCTCAGAGATATTTACATGTACTTAGAATAGGTTTTGAGGGTTCTTAGTTAGTAGAGGTTGGGAACTTAGTGTGTCTCGATTATTGATTTAGTGTTTCTGCTCTTTTATTTAATGCTAGACTGGGATAAGGTAACTGTAGTCGTTGTCTCCGATGTGTGTATGGTTTGCTTATACCTACACGACTTCGACCGGTCCTGTGGTAGCCAGTCTTGTCTTTTCGCTTGCGTCCTTTGCGAGTGCAGCATTGTTTTGACTAAGGGTTTTGGCCTGTTCCAGTTCCACACTTTGCTGCCTCTTTGCTTGTCTTTAGAGGGTCGCCAGGATAGAACCAGATACTTGTGATCTGGATCTATCAAGAGAGCACCCTAGTCAATTAAAGTAACTTAAAGGATGGAGTCTTAAGGACATCGCTAGGCTACGAGCCTGTCTTGCTCAACCGCAGTTCCTTACCTAGAGTATTCCAGCTAGACATTATTAATCGAGTAGACACTTATTAGTATTTAATATAAGCTCTTTGATATGTACGCATTATTATTCACAGCATTTATTAGTCTAGGTTGTTGTTGAGTTGCACAACCATAGCAGACTGTTTCGTTGATGAGGAAGTACTTCTTTTAGTGTCGAGCATTGCTACCGTTGCGCATTTATAGTATTCTCGTGTCAGTTAACATTATATGTCCTATGTTTTAGTGTATTCACTTTACACGTGTGGTGTCCTGCCTCCTGCCTTTATATAGTTTAAGATACGAGCATCTTATGAGCATCAAACTTTCTTCAGAAGTTTCCAGGTTTATGCTGTAGGACTATACTTCACTTTCTTTCAGATAGGAGTGAAGAGTTTATTGTTATTTAGAGTAACTGTATTGAAGCATCTTTTTATTGTATTACATCTTGCAGTGATTTAATTGATCTTTCAATAGATTCCTGTTTATGCATTTTAACGTAACTTGCATCTTGTTTGTTATCAGGCTATACCAGTGTGGGTTAGCCTGAAGTAGAGTACATTTATGCCCAGTTAAGGATACCCCGTTATCGCAGATTAACTCTGGAGGGTATAGGTGTTTTTGTTCGCCGGCATATAAGTTCGAGGGTTTGGATCTAGCATACCGTTGTTGCATAGTGCCCTATTACTAGTCCAATCATTAAGTGCCCTTGTTTTATTCGTAGCCCCGGTCGTAACAAATGGCGACCTTGCCTAGTATCTTATCTTAGTCGTCATACCAAATGAACTAAGAAATAATTGCAGGATTTTTGGACATTTGTTTTTGGAGGAATATTTTGGACACGCTGGAATTTTTTTTTGGCAACATAGTATTGCACTTGAGGTGTCTTCAAGCATTTTTTTGAGTGAATAGTGCTACATGAGAGTTTAGGTACTTTTTTGTTTTCATAAACGTTGAGAATTTTCGGTGGACACTATGTCGAACGACGGATCAATGCACAGTGAGGACACAGTACGGGAAGCAGACTCTGAGGTGCAGCAGCAGGGTTTGTTAGAAGGCATTAGAGTAGTAACTAGTGAGGAGGATGCAAGGGAGTTTCTGGAGATGCCTATTACTGTTGACCGGGTGTCGGGGATTGATCGGTATGGTCTCCAGTGTTTGGCCACGGTCATGGGGCATGTTGGCACTAGCAGCATGACGAGAAGTGACCTGGTGGCCTGTGTGCTCGGTGGGGTGCGTGGGGCTTCGGGTGGAGCGGGAGCTGGGGCACCTTCGGCCCAGCCCCCATTCCACTCGACTCCTACCATGGCGCCCCCTCGGGCTCTGGAGTCGGGTACGTTCCCACAAGCCGATAGTCACTGGCAGCGTGGTTTGCCCCTGGGTGGTTCACTGGGTGGGTCTCCAATTGTTGCATCTCCTCCTCCTCAAGGTTTAACTCCAGATATGATCTTCCAGCTTGAGATGGCTAAGATGGCTAAGCAGCAGGAATCTGAGCTTGAGATGGCTAAGCAGCAGCTTGAGATGGCTAAGCTTCAGGCTGAGGAGAGAAAGGCCATACGTGAGGCTGAGCTCAGGATTCAGACTGAGGAGAGAAAGGCCATGTACTGTGCAGACATAGAGCTTGAGAAGTCTCGGGTGGAGTCGACAGGGCAGCGTCTCAGTTCTGGGAATTGAGGTCTTGATCAGTCTTTATCGCACCTTCTTAAGTTAGTCCCTGCATTTGACGAGTCGGGTGTCACCGAGTTTTCCTGCATTTTGAGAAGAAGTGCCGGGAGCACCAATGGCCCGAGGTTAAGTGGGCAGCCCTTGTTTCCTCTAGGTTGGTTGGCAAAGGACTCAAGGCATATGATTCGTTGCCCTTGGAGTCTTGCATCAATTATGAGGTATTGAAGGAAGCTGGTCTGCGGGCGTACGAGTTACAACCAGAGACATATAGGTTGAAGTTTCGGGGTGTTACGAAGGGTCGTGAGTGCACTTTTCTAGAACATGCCCGGGAACTGTCTGATGCATTGAGAAATTGGCTGAGGTCAGAGAAGGTGACGACGTTCGAAGAGATTGAGCAGTTACTGTAGTCCTTCTTGAGCAATTTTTTAAATGCACAGGCGGCTACCTGACTTTGAACCTCAAAGAGAAACATCCTAAAAACTCTACAAGATGCAGCTGAGATGGCTGACCTGAGATTATTACTGATTCGTGGGTGCGGGTCTGCACAACGGACCGAGGCAGTTTACAAGGGGCGCAACACTCCACCCCCCGGAGTCAGTGATGCAACATTTAATAACAAAAGCAAGAGCAATGATACCAATTTTGATCACAAACCGAAAACCGTCCCGTTAAAGAAAGGTCAGGGCCCTTCCCCACCTCAGGGGAAGTCCAAGGGTGAAGTAGAGTGTTTTAAGTGTCATAAAAAGGGGCATTTTGCACGTTCCTGCCCTAGTAACCAATCTACAGCAGTCGTGTCTTTGGCTAGCAACGTTGGGGTGTCTCTGAGGTCTTCTGCATTTACCCGGGGTGATATGTCAGATGCGGGGGCACAGCCAGTGAAGCAGTGTCCGGAAGGCTCGAAACCTGTCCGCGATGCTTTTTGCGACCATAGAGGGCGTGGCTGCGTGATTTGGGCTGGTTGCAAGCATGGGTTGGAGTTGTTGCGTGATACAGGTGCATCCCAGACTCTGATGAAAAACTTTACAGGCCAACCTCTAAACGCGGCACGGGTAGTTGTGGTGCAGGATATTAATGCTACACAGTCATACCCGTTGGTTCGAGTGGAGCTGGAGGTTGATGGTGTGACACGAGAGATAGATGTTGGAATCGTAGAGAAACTGCCACTAGAGGGCGTCGACCTTCTTCTCGGCAACGACTTTGCGGTGCCTACTTCTGAGGTTCCACCCTTAGTCGTTGCCGAGAGGGCGGCTGACGTGAGTAGGGAGGAGCAGGAGTTGGTCGAGAGGTGTCAACTACAGCAGATGGTGTGTGTTGTCACCCGATCTCGTGCATCTAAGGTGTCACAGCTTATTCCTCAGTCTCTAGACCAGCGGAGGAACGGTCGGAAGGAGAAAGCTAAAGTTGGGAGACGTCTTGAGAGTTTTGATCCAGCGGCTCTTCTTGGCGACTCAGTATTAGCACCAATGTTAAGGTCCGGAGCGGCCCCAGAACCTGTCACAATTGGTGAGGAGGTAGGGCGTGAGAAAACTCCGAGACAGCACCGTTACGCACGCAAGCAAGATAGGATCGAACAGTCCAGTACCGGGGGAGGCCATAAGTTGCTCCGGGAGCACCTCGATAAATTGGCTCCTTCGGATATCTGTCGGCTGCAGCTAGGTGATCCTGTTGAGGGGGCCTCAACATGTTAGAGAAATCTGGGAGGGCACAGCAAAACCATGTTCCATGTTAAAGTATGTCCTCGAGAGCAGAGAGAGAATGCTGAGAAGCCTAGAGTTGGCAGGTAGGAATTTGGTAGGGTCGCAAGCACTGATGAAGGACAGGTACGATGAGAAGACAAAACTCCAGGAGTTTAAGGTGGGGCAGGAGGTGTTGATTTTGTTACCTCTGCCAGGTCATCCGTTGTCTGCTAAGTACGCTGGTCCTTATAAGGTGGTAAAGAAGATCTCTGACCTAGACTATCTTGTGGCTCCTCCAGATAGGCGTAAAAAGAATCAGCTGTGCCATGTGAATCTGGTGAAAGAGTTTGTGAGGCGCCCCCCTGAGCCTCTCGCTGTCCCTGTGTTGACCTGCAGCGGTCATGGTGGAGAAGGAGTGAGGGACAGTGAAACCCAGGTGGAAGATAACTGGGAGTGTCATGTCTCTGCTGACCAGTGGGCTCCAGACAGGTGGCTGACGATGCTCTAGTGCACCTGCCTGAGCAACAGCGTGTAGCCGTGCAGTGCCTGTTTGCTTCATACCCCACTGTGTTTGCAGAGCATGCAGGCCTCACAACTCGAGTGGTGCATGACGTGGACATGGGAGATCACCCCCCCTTTAAATCAGTACCCTACAGAATTCCACCCATTAAACTCCCAGCCCTCAGAGCGGAGTTAGAGTATATGTTAGAACGGGGGTTGATTGAGAAGGGGGCAGTTAGGTGGACATCTCCTGTCACTCTGCAGCCCAAGCCTGACGGGAAGGTTCGCTTCTGCATTGACTTTCGGAGATTGAACGGGTTGACTCCCACCAATGCTTATCCCCTTCCCCGTGTTGACGATAGTGTAGACAAGATTGGTAAGGCACAGTTTCTAACTAAGGTAGACCTAGTGAAAGGCTACTGGCAGGTGCCCTTGTCTGAGTGGGCGAAGGGGGTATGCGGGTTTGTGGTTGATCGGAACACCTACCGTTGCAATGTGATGCCGTATGGCCTTAAAAATGCCCCAGCAACCTTCCAGAGTCTTATGAACGAGTTAGTAGCTGACATCCCTAACTGCACTGTCTACCTAGATGACGTTATAATCTACGATGACAACTTTGAGAGTCACTGTGAGCACATAGAAGCCTTGTTTCGGAGGCTCAGTGAGGCCAGCTTGGTGGTCAATCTGGGCAAGTGTCACTTTGTCCGGGCAACTGTACAGTATCTTGGGTTTGTGGTCGGGTTAGGCCAGGTGTGACCCCCCCAAAACAAGATACAGGCTATTAATCAGTTCCCCAGGCCATCCACCAAGCGGCAGATCATGAGCTTTTTGGGCATGATCGGTTACTATCGGCGTTTCATTCAGGGTTATTCTACTGTGTTAGCTCCCCTGACAGATTTACTAGCAAAAGACAAAAAGTTCAGGTGGGCATCTGAGTGTGAAAGGGCTTTTTCGCTGGTCAAGCACCTACTATGCACTCACCCAATCCTCAGGGCCCCTGACTTTGAAAGACCATTACAGCTGGCAACAGATGCCAGCGGTGTAGGGGCTGGTGCAGTCTTAATGCAAACAGACGAGGAAGGTTTGGAGCATCCAGTCAGTTTCTTTTCCAAGAAGTTTCATTCAGCTCAGAAAAACTACTCTGTGGTGGAGAAAGAACTGCTGGCAATAGTGTTGGCGGTCAGGCACTTTGAAGTATATGTTCCTGCCTACGGGCCAGTCATGGTGATTTATACCGACCACCACCCTCTTAAATTTCTGAACCAATTCCACAACCGGAATATGAGGCTGACACGTTGGTCACTCATGTTGCAAGAATACAATCTAGACATTCGCCATATTGCCGGTTGTGAGAATGTGATTGCAGACTGTTTGTCGAGGGTGGAGGATCCAGCGTAGAGCACCACAGGTGTGTGGGTTTGAGTAGAGAAAAATCAGGCTTGCCCCTGTAGAGCAGCCATTAAAAACAATATTAACATTAAATACAAAAATCACTTAAAAACTCTTTCTTTTTGATAGTTAATTATAAGTTGCCAATGTTATAGCTAAAGTCCTAAGTTGAACTTGTCTTTCACTTAGTAGGCTGGGCTCTGTGAAGCTCGCTCAGGGAGCGTAGCAGGCTAAAATTATACTATTGTGTTTGGGAGGGGTTATAAGATTTTCTTTATGTCAATATGTTGTTTTATGTAAGAATTGAGCTTTGCATTTCATTTCTGGTGGAGTGGCTATGTGTGACGGGTCTTGCCGGCATTTTGCCTTGTCAGATATGGTGCTTGCCTAATGTTGAGCGTCCTATATCTTGGGAGGGGTGTGACGTCCACCAGCGTGGGCAGAATCGCCTCTCGTTAGCCACTAGCGCTCGCCAGGGACATCGAAATGGGCTACAGTTATCCGAGAATGTTGTTCTTTCTTTCCTTGTGCTCGCATTGTCACAGACTGTCCAGTGGTGGTCTTTGTTTTCGTCTGTGGCAACGGGAAGTATTTTATATCATTAATAGAATATAAGATGCATTGTGTAAAGTTAAGGAGAAAGAGCGATAGAGGCAGCGTGGTATTAGTATGTGTGTGTGTATGTATGTGCTGTCTCCCTCGCTCGGAGGAGTTTTCCCGCTCGCGCGCGGGCTTTCCCGCGCCCTTGATTGGCTGGCGGATCCTGGCGCGTCCTAGGGACCTGCTGCCTTGTGACGTCTCGGCCCGTGATTGGCCGACCATCGCGCCCTTGCGGGCTCCTGTGTAACTAACCTCCTCCATGAGGGTTCCTAGGAGCTGTTCTCCTCAGGACAGGCTTGGCGCGCATGCTTCTAACATCCCTTTGCATACTCTCTCCCGATCACCCCCATTACCACTGTCTCTATCTCTCTGACCTTCTTCTTTTCCATTGCTTCTCACCTTTATTCAATTACTTGTCCCCTTGGGTTCTGCATATGGTTTCCATAGCCGGCCCATTGTATTGTATGCGCCGTCCTCAGAGATATTTACATGTACTTAGAATAGGTTTTGAGGGTTCTTAGTTAGTAGAGGTTGGGAACTTAGTGTGTCTCGATTATTGATTTAGTGTTTCTGCTCTTTTATTTAATGCTAGACTGGGATAAGGTAACTGTAGTCGTTGTCTCCGATGTGTGTATGGTTTGCTTATACCTACACGACTTCGACCGGTCCTGTGGTAGCCTGTGTTGTCTTTTCGCTTGCGTCCTTTGCGAGTGCAGCATTGTGTTGACTGAGGGTTTTGGCCTGTTCCAGTTCCACACTTTGCTGCCTCTTTGCTTGTCTTTAGAGGGTCGCCAGGATAGAACCAAATACTTGTGATCTGGATCTATCAAGAGAGCACCCTAATCAATTAACTTAACTTAAAGGATGCAGTCTTAAGGACATCGCTAGGCTATGAGCCTGTCTTGCTCAACCACAGTTCCTTACCTAGAGTATTCCAGCTAGACATTATTAATCGGGTAGACACTTATTAGTATTTAATATAAGCTCTTTGATATGTACGCATTATTATTCACAGCATTTATTAGTCTAGGTTGTTGTTGAGTTGCACAACCATAGCAGACTGTTTCGTTGATGAGGAAGTACTTCTTTTAGTGTCGAGCATTGCTACCGTTGCGCATTTATAGTATTCTTGTGTCAGTTAACATTATATGTCCTATCTTTTAGTGTATTCACTTTACACGTGTGGTGTCCTGCCTCCTGCCTTTATATAGTTTAAGATACGAGCATCTAATGAGCATCAGACTCTTCAGAAGTTTCCAGGTCTATGCTGTAGGACTATACTTCACTTTCTTTCAGATAGGAGTGAAGAGTTTATTGTTATTTAGAGTAACTGTATTGAAGCATCTTTTTATTGTATTAAATCTTGCAGTGATTTAATTGATCTTTCCATTGATTCCTTTTTATGCATTTTAACTAACTTGCATCTTGTTTGTTATCAGGCTATACCAGTGTGGGTTAGCTTGAAGTAGAGTACATTTATGCCCAGTTAAGGATACCCCGTTATCGCAGATTAACTCTGGAGGGTATAGGTGTTTTTGTTCGCCGGCATATAAGTTCGAGGGTTTGGATCTAGCGTACCGTTGTTGCATAGTGCCCTATTACTAGTCCAATCATTAAGTGCCCTTGTTTTATTCGTAGCCCCGGTCGTAACAATAGATAGATAGATACTGTATAAGTGTAATTTGTAAGGGACTGTGCTCCATACTCTTTGTAAAAGTCTGAGCAAATAAACTTTATTCAATTCAATTCAGACCACACATGCACGCACGTCTGGTACACGTACTGGACAAAGACAGGCATAAAGATAGATTGGCACATGACACACACAAACACACATGTACACACATATTCAAGCATATACATACACGCTCAAAAGTTCCATTCTTACCACCACACACAAACACATATGTACACATGTATGTAAGCATACACATACACGCTCAAAAGTTCTATACGTACACTCATGTGTACTAAAAGCTGCTCTGGGGTGAGGCCTTCCTTCCCCTATCCAACCCTGGGCAGGTGGAAGGGGGGAGTCGTGTCCAAGTCTACCCCCACCTTCCACCCCCAAACTATCCCCATCTCCCCTACCTTCCTCCTCTGGCTGCTAGTTAGTGATCAGCAACGTACGTTCTCATGTCTTGTAAATTATAGCTAAACCATCATTGCACACTCTTACAATGGCCTACATTTAAAATGTATTAGGAATTCAATGTATTAGGAATTCAATACAATATAATTATATTGTCATTCTAAAAATTAGTTTACATACAACGTCGGCTTGAATTTCGGTTGTTGGGGTCTTCTGCCTGTCTCTCTCTCTCTCTCTCTCTCTCTCTCTCTCTCTCTCTCTCTCTCTCTCTCTCCTACGAGTTCAGCTCATTGAAGTTTTTAAAATATGTTTTACCTTCCCACCGTGAAACCCTACACTTGGATGAACGAAATAAGACGAGATAAATGGTTAGCTATTAAAACTTCGGAAATTTCAAGTTCTCTTTCATTAATTGATACTCAATTTCAATATATTCGTTAATTATAGGCTGGATGACACCCACCCCACACGCTTAGAATACGGCTGTGACTCTCACTGTCTCTCATAGCATACACTTTCTCCAATACCAAGATGTAACAGGTCTGAATGGGGTATATATATCCCTTCATCTGTGTGTGTGATGAATGTTGCCTACATATGATAAACAATAGAAGAGAGTTGATGGTAGAACTGTCTATTAAACCTTTATCTTTAGTTGGGCGTTTGTAGAGATGAGAAGCTGGGATTGCAGACAGAGACAAAGGAGGGGGAAGTGAGAAGGCGAGAACTGCTACTCGGGGGCTCGATATTCAACCTTACTATAAGTTAACACCGGCTTTTACTGTAATTAACATCGAGTTCTATACATAATTGATTGCAAAATGAGTTTATAGAACACGTAGAATGAAACATAGACCGTTTATAGTATGCACTGTATTGCATAAATGGAACAATCTGAATGACATGATAAACAAAACAATCAGTAACAGTCGCAACACTATTCCAGCTAATATTTGCCGTTTGTCCTTTCCGTATTTGGTAAATAGGCCCGACTGCTGTAAGTTACTTGAAAACATATGATAAGATGGTAGAGGGCATGTTGTTGTTGTTGTTGTTGCTGTTCCCCAAGCTGCCTGGCCGAACAGCCCCAAGGCCCCGAGCAAGGCCAAGGCCACAACCGAGCGCCCCCCACAGAACCCTCCCCGCCGACCACAATAAACCTGGCTGACCGAAGCCACTCCATGGCGGGGAGCTGAGGAGGGTGAGGAAACACCCGGAAAGCCAAAGCCCCACCCAGGGCCCTCAGCAATTATGAAGAGAAAGTTGAGGGGCAAGGGAAAAATGTGACGCTTTGGCTTCCAATCTTGGTAGATTGGGAGGTCAATCCACGGAAGAGACGCCGTCACTTGAGATCTAGAAAATATACAAGTAAAAGGCACAGTCAGAGTAAGCTATGGGTATGGCAGAGATCGCTCAGTTCTCACTCTGATAGACCAGCCCATCACCACATGACTAGAACCCAATCCTCTCAGCAACAGCTAGGAAAGGCCCTAGAAAGCCGCCTTTGGCGGGGGGATAGCTCCCCTATTTCAACCCCTTTCGAGGTTGGGCACCCGCTCATTCATGGTAGAGGGCATGTTGATGTGTATGGCAATGATAGTGAATATATCATCCTAAATACTGTATGAAATTGGATTTAATTATGGTATCATCATATTCAAATCACAGTAAACCTTTGGTCGAGAGAGAGAGAGAGAGAGAGAGAGGCAGGCAGGCAGGCAGGCAGGCAGGCAGAAGACCCCAACAACCGAAATTCAAGCCGACGTTGTATGTAAACTAATTTTTAGAATAACAATATATATTGTATTGAATTCCTAATACATTTTAAATGTAGGCCATTGTAGGAGTGTGCAATGATGGTTTATCTATAATTTACAATACATGAGAACATACGTTGTTGATCACTAACTAGCAGCCAGAGGAGGAAGGTAGGGGAGTTGGGGGTGGAAGGTGGGGGTAGACTTGGACACGACTCCCCCCTTCCACCTGCCCAGGGTTGGGGAGGGGAAGGAAGGCCCCACCCCTGAGCAGCTTTTAGTACGCGTGAGTGTACCACTACTCTCTTGCTCACTCTCTGTTGCTCTCGCTCTCACTCTCGCTCTCTCTCTCACTCTTACTCTCACTCTCTTTCTCTGTCTCTCTTTCTTTATCTCTCTCACGCAGAATGAGAACCGTCAACATTAACGAAGGCAAAACTTGTACAGTAAATGTCTAAGGCAACTCGGAGAAAAACAAAACAAAACAAACACACCCAAGCAGGAGTGTAAAACATACGTTTGTAAGGGGAAAATACTAAGTAAGAAGAACCGACTTAAGTAAAGCTGGAGAAAAGGCAACGCAATGAGAGTTACAAAACGCGTATTTGTAATATTAAAATAAGTATGATAACTACGTGTGCTTGGTTGTTTGTGGGCAAACTGTTATATTTGTTCTTCTCCTGTCACCTCTTTTTCTGTTGTCGTGTCTCTTGTTGATCCTCCCTATCCCTTGTGACTGACTGACTGACTGATAACCATGACAGCAATATCGGAGTTATGAAACATGTGGGAAGAGTGTTCCATGTTCCAAATTACAGAAAGTACGATGGCATCTTGCATTATTTCTCTCTTATCTTAGAAACATTGTCAGCTTAAAAAAGGCCTACGATATGATGACTGATGATAAATGTTATGTTTTATTTTGCTTTGTATTACAAGAGGTCCTTCCCCAGGTGACCACACCCATGTTAAGACATTTCGTGCCATGTAGGTGTGACGTCTTCTTTGCGAGCCTTCAATTTAAGAGGAAACGGCCTTTGGTTCAGGACATTCTTCTACTGAAAAATTTACAAGTGTATCTCGAAGGGGTTTTTAGGGTCTTTTCTTAAGCTTGATGGAGGTCTAGGGAACACACTAAACACGTCTCTCTTAAGGAACTAACTGTTGATAAGACGTGTTAATGTTTTCATTTTTCATTGCTGTAAATTTAGTGAGACATATTATTTAATTAATCATAATTCTGTGCATATGGCAGTTTATGAACTTACTAAACAGAAACATTGGTTCCCAAATTATCACTTACACTTCTGGCTATTATAAACTGGTAATTTTGCACAATTGTGCACAAAAATTACCTAGGTAAAATATGTATGTTTTTGTGTTTAACCCCTTCAGTACCGGTGCCATCCTTTCAACTATATTCTGGCTGCTAATAAACTGTTATTCAGTTTAAAAAGGGTCTCTAACAATTCATAAGCTTCAAACTATATCGCTTAACTCTTTTTATTACCACAGATCCTTCTTAAACTGCACAAAATGGTCTAAATACAGCTAGACTATAATGTAAAAGACGTCGCCGTACAGAAGGGGTTAACACCGAGGGAAAACATTAGGTGTCTGCTGACGACAAAACATATATTTGTGCCTGAGAGCTCTTATATTATTGAATTATTATCCTCAATTTAACTTAAGTTTCTCTTTAGTTTTAACATTGCATACTTATTTTGACTCAATGTACCGGCGACTGATCAATTTAAAATTCCATTAGTTATTGTATAGCTCATAGCTGCTCATTATATTTCTCATTATACTCTACATATTACGATAATAATATAATAAATTATAGAATATAATAGAATAATATATAATACTAGAATAACATTGGAGGTGTTTGGTGTTGGGGTGAAATTAATATTATATAATACTAGAATATCATTGGAGGTGTTTAGTGTTGAGGTGAAATTAATATTATATAATACTAGAATATCATTGGAGGTGTTTGGTGTTGAGGTGAAATTAATGAAATATTGATTATCAGTAGGTTCAGGGATATTTCGTAGCGAGGCCGGTCTATATGATCTGCGCCCCATGAATATTATTTTCTCTCACTGTAACAGTAGGCTAGCATAGCACAGTTGAGAATATGTACACCCAGAAGTGAAAGTCCCTGTATAGGGTTTACCCCCTACTCCTACTACCCCAGAAGCTAGGAACGGAGTGGTCCCTGTCCAGTCCCTGTCTGTCACCCCTTCCTTCCCCTCCCAACCCATGAAGAGAACAAACTACCTCCCCCCTCCCCCCCACGCAACCTTACACCCCACCCCAATGCCAGACAGGAGGTTGACACACACACACACACACCATTATTAATTTCATAAGTAATGGTATCGTGTTTACCTTCATTAATTTACCCTCTGACGGTTTTGAAGTATTTTGATTGTTTATCCTGGCTATAATTAGACGAATAATTACAGCTTAGGAAGGACCAATGTGAAATAATGTCCTAATCTGAATTAAATCGTCTAATAATAGCCATGAAGCAGAAAAGAAGAGTGTCATCGATTCTCAGAGGCTTAATATATGATTTGTTATACATTTATTATCATGTAGAAATTATACACAAAAATACAATAGGTACTCGCTTTACATTTGACAGCATAACAATATGCCATGTTTGCTATTTGGTAGTATTATAAAGCAGTATAATCTAGTAATGAATTATTGTATTATATGGTGTCTCTGTGTATAACACCTATTGGAAAATATTATTAAGGAAGTGGGTTACTAAATATTATAGAAAGGCCTAGAAAGGCATAGGCCTAGAGTATGTATTTCGTGCATAACTCAATACTGTAAAATCACACATATATATATATATATATATATATATATATACTGTATATATATATATATATATATATATATATATATATACACCAAACCTACTAACAATGTGTGACGTTAACCACTCCGTTAGAACCGCATGGCTTGTCCTACAGTGACTCGCTAGGATTGCCAGGGCAGTGGATGTGGCTACAGTTGATGTATTATTGTGTGCTTTATTTCATATGAAAGCTTGTGTCATGGGCAGTCCAGAAAGGCTCTTTGTTTTCACCCATGTCAAGGCTTTATATATTTAATTGTAAAGTATATGTTTTATCCTTAACTAGTAATGATAGGATCAGAGAGAGAGAGAGAGTAGAACAGAGTGAGAGGGAGCGCGTAGTGTTTTGCTATACTCGATGACGTCATAGCTGGCTGGCCTCGTGGGGATTGGTTGAGGGAGTTCTTTACCATGCTTGGTGACGTAATGTTTTGCTAGCTACTTTGGTAGTGGTTAGAGGACTTGTCACCGCTTTTTCCCCACGCTGCTCGAGCTAGTGCGAGTATATATACAGCTCCCTCGCCACTTTCTCCCTCAGATCTGGTTTCTAGAACGCATCCCTCTTATCCCTTTGATACCTGTCTCCCGCACTGCACCTGAGAATCTTTTCCTCTGCCTATCTCTCTCATTTTCCATATCTTTCACCACCTTTTATTAACATTATACCCCCTCTGGTTAACTCTGCAAAATCAGCTTAATGCTGGCCAGTTGTATTGTGCGTTAAGGTCTGATATAACCTATGTATGTTAGTTGTTAAGATAAGTTGATCACGAAGCATTGGTTAGCATTCATATAGTTCAGTACTGTTTCCTATAATTATTAGTGTTCTGCTGGATTAGATAATGCTAGACTAGGAGTCTGATACTATAAGGTATTGTTTCCGATGGGTGCTGGCTTTAGTTAAAAGCTGCACGACATACCTGAGAACTGGAGTAGATTGGGTAAATTCTAGTCTGTGTGCCATTGAGAGTAGAGCATGCACGAATGAGGGCTTTTTGCCTATACCATTCTGCACTGTTCTAAGCTCGTTGTTTGTCTTTGAGGTACGCCAGGAGAACGCTTAATACTTCGGTATTAAGGTTTCTCAAGAGAGCTACCCTTCCCTATAACGTAATATTTGACGCACAGACTTGAGATTTGCACTAGGCTATGCTGCATGCCATGCGCACCAGTATCTCATATCATTGACTCTAGCTAGACTTTATCAGTCATAGTAGACATTAAGTATATTAACCCAATTACTCTTTTTATGCATACCCGTTTATGATCACACAAGCATTTCGCAGCCTAGTTTGATGTATGGAGACACAAACGACTTAGGCTCTTTTTGTTGATAGGAATACTGCATTGTCGTGGCGATTATTATTGTTGTAGCGTTTAGGATATTCTTGGCCCCGACTGCATTATATATCCTGCCTTTTGTGTGCATAGCCTGCACGAGCATTGTTCGGCTGCCGGCCATTTTGGGTTCCATTTCTGATTCGAGCATCTTGATAGCATCTAACATTTAAAGAAGATTCCTTGTTAGTGTTGAAGGACTTTAGTGCACTTTCTCTCATGCAGGAGTGCCTGACATATATTGATTAACCCTTCTGGCCCGGTTGTCATTTTAAAATGACACCACGAATGAAGGGCAGGAGCCCGGTTGTCATTTTAAAATCTGCAAGCTTGAAAGCCTATTCAGCTTGGTCTGAACGCTGTGCGTCCGACGCATGTAAACAAAGCCGATCGTTACGTCACCGCACCTCCGAAAACAAGAAAGAGAAGACTCGTTTGTTATTGTATGTCTGTATGTCGTTGTTTCAGTAGTGAAAAGATCGTCATATTGCTAACATCGCCTGCAAGTGCTCTCCACTGAAATCGTCATCACAACTGAACCAGTTGACATAGAGAGCTCTACTCAACGCCAGTCTACAGATTGGAAACCGCACTACATTTATAGATGCGTGGGAAATTTCTAGCAGTTAAACTAAACAAAAATACGGTAGCCTAGGCCTAGACGTTTTTCGGCCAGATCGCCCGGGTAGCCCACACTGTCATTTTGAGAGCCTGCCCGGGCCAGGAGGGTTAAAGTAATGTAAGCTGTAACTTCCCTTACCACCTTACTTTGCATACCATAACCAAGCACCTTCGGTTATAGGAAGTAATAGGCTGTTTTCACATAACATTAAGCCTAGAGTAGACGCACATTTATTGAGAGTTTAATAACCTATTATTGCATATAGAACTCTGTAGAGTATTTGTGTTCTTTGTTCACTGGGAATATACATCAGAGGTTGGATCTAGCGCTTTCCGTTGTAGCATTTATGCCATTACTAGTCCAATGAATAAGAGCCCTGATATATTTAAACCTCAGTCGTAACAAATGGCGACGTTACCTAGGATTTGGTGAACCTACATTTATTAGCAGGGAACATTTGTTGTTTTGGGGAATATTTTGCGGGGATTAGCAAGAATATTTTTTTTTTGCAACATAGTATAGCCCTTGAGTATTTCCGAGAATTTATGTGTGTATATTGAGGTATAAGAGTTTGGGGTGCTTCTTTTCTGAATATTGAGGTGGGACATTTTTGTGAGCATCATGTCTTATACCGGATCAGAGGAGAATGGAGACACAGTACGTAATGTCGAAACTGAGGAACAGCAGTATGATGAAATGGTTAATCAGGTGAACTGTGAGGAGGATGCTAGGATATTTTTGCAATGGCCTGTTACTGCCAAGCGGTTGGAGGGTATGGATCGGTACAGTCTTCAATGCCTGGCCACAGCTATCGGTCATGCGGGTACTAGCAGCATGACCAGGGATAACTTGATAATGTGTGTACTGGGCAGGGTGACTGGTGAGCGAGATGGGTTGAGTGCTCAGAGCCCTTCGGCCATGCTTCCCCTACACTCGACTCCTAGCCATCCCAGTGGTTTGCCGACCCCGAGTACGCGTCCACAGTTGGGTGGTGACTGGCAGGGTGGGTTGCCCCTGGGGGGACCACCGGTAATTTCAAACATTGTAGCACCTTCACCTCCTCAAGGGTTATCTCCAGAATTATTGCTTCAGCTCGAATTAGCTAAGATCGAAGAGAGAAAGGCTATCAGGGCAGGTGAGCAGCAAATAGAGCTAGCAAAAATCTAAGCTGAGTCGACTAGGTACTGTGCCGACAGGGACGTAGAGAAGTCGCGAGTAGAGACAACGGGACAGCGACTTGGGGCTGGTAACCGTGCTCCTGATCAATCTCTCTCGCACTTATTGAAACTGGTTCCGGTGTTTGATGAGAGTGGGGTAACAAACAAATTTGCACGCTTTGAGAAGAAGTGCCAGGAACACCAGTGGCCAGAGAATAAATGGGCAGCACTTGTATCCTCTAGATTAATAGGCAAGGGTCTTAAAGCCTACGATGCGTTACCTTTGGAGTCATATATTGTGTATGAGGATCTCAAGGAGGCTGTCCTGAGGGCTTACGAACTGCAACCAGAAACGTACCGTTTGAAGTTCCGGAGTGTAACTAAGGGAAGAGATAGCACCTTTTTGGAACACGCCCGGGACTTGTCCGATGCTATGGGGAACTGCCTCCGATCTGAGAAGGTAACAACATTTGATGGAGTTAAGCAGTTAATGATGTTGGAGCAGTTCTTTAAGAGCACGGGCGGTGATCTAACTTTGAACTTAAAGGAGAAAAACCCAAGAACTCTAGTCGAAGCAGCAGAAATGGCTGATCGACGGCTGTCGTTGATTCGGGGTTGCGGGTCCTCACAGAAGTACGATGTAAGTTGCTAAGGACCGTTATCCTCCCCCTCCCCGTAGCAATGACACATTTAAACAGAAGAGCCATGAAACTAAAACTGAATCCAAACCTTACACCACACCGTATGTGAAAAGTCAGGGGCCTTTTACATCACAGTATAAGCCGAAACCAAAATGTATGTGTTTTAGTTGCCACCAGGAGGGTCATAAGGCAAATGAGTGCCCTAGTCGACCTCCTCCGGCAGCCGTGTCTTTTGCTCATGGCATTGGAGTGTTCAAGAGGACATCGGAGTTTGTTAGAGGCATTTCTTCCGAGGTAAATACACTGCCAGTGCAGAAGGATCCGGAAGGCTTATTCCCTGTCCGTGATGCCTTTAGTGACCACAGGGGACTCGGTTGTGTGGAGTGGGGGATAGAAGACATGAGGTGAGAATTTTGCGTGACACTGGGGCATAGCAAACACTGTTGAGAAATTTCACTGGTAAACCTGTCAATACGGCGAGGGTGGTTGTGGTTCAGGGAGTTAATGCGACAAGGTCATACCCGCTTGTAAGAATGAAGGTGGAAGTTGATGGTGTGACTCGGGACCTGGATGTAGGAATTGTGGAGAAGTTATCTGTTGGGGGCGTCGACCTCCTTCTCGGCAACGACTTTGCGGGACCTACTTCTGAGGCTCCACCCTTGGTCGTTGCCGAGAAGCCGGCCGACGTGAGTAGGGAGGAGCAGGATTGGGTTGAGAAGTGTCCGGTGCAGCCTATGGCGTGTGTGTCACCGGAGATCCTGCATCCAGGGAGTCACATTCTGGTCAACAATCTTTAGATCAGCGGAGGAAGGGTACCGAGAAGGGGTTGAAAGTTGATGCGGTTGAGAGTTTAGTATCAACGGACCTTCTCGGGGACTCATTATTAGGACCACATTTCGAGTCTGGAGAAGACCCAGTAACTGTTCCTGAAAAGGAAGAGGATGGGCTTAAAAAGAGTTGAAGGAGGACAGTGATGCACAGTCGGGAGATGTAGCAACAAGGTACCCTGAAGCGTACCCTATGAGAAATGGGTCGGCGAAGACGGTGGTCCGAAGCTTGCTAGTGTATTTTTCCCGGTATGGTTACCCGCAGGGGATTCAGTCAGTCCAGGGACCCAACTTCACTTCTAGCCTCTTTGTTCAAGCAATGCCGCAGAATGGGATTGTTACGGTTGTGTCATCTGCGTATCATCCGGAGAGCCAGGGTGTGTTAGAGCGATGGCACTCAGCCTTAAAATCTGTGCTTCGTTGTTGTTGCTTTGAGAGTGGGAAGGATTGGGATCTTGGCCTGCCATGTGTTTTGTTTGCTGTGCGGGAGGTACCTGGGGAGAGTTTGGGATTCAGCCCTAATGAGCTCATCTTTGGACACCGTGTCAGAGGGCCTCTCCATATGGTTGAAGAAGTATGGGAGGGCACAGAAAAACCTTGTTCTATGCTCAAGTGTGTCCTCAACAGTCGAGAACGGATGTTGCGCAGCTGGAGTTGGCTGGCCGTGATTTGACTAGCTCTCAGACCCTCAGGAAGGACAAGTACGACCTCAAGGTTGAACTCAGGGAGTTTCACGTGGGTCAGGAGGTGTTGATTCTACTGCCCCTTGTAGGTCACCCCTTATCCGCGAATTACGCTGGTCCTTATAGGGTGGTGGAGGAGCTATCAGACCTGGATTACTTGGTAGCCACTCCAGACAGACGGAAGCGCAATCAGTTATGTCATGTTAATCCCATGAAGGAGTATGGGAGGCACCCCCCTGAGCCTCTCCCTGTGCCTGTGATGACGTTTAGCAGTCAAGGTGGAGAAGGAGAACGGGACAGTCAAGCTCAGGTGGGTGATAACTGGAAGGATAAGAAGTTCAAATGGGCGCCTGAGTGTGAGAAGGCGTTTAGAGAAGAAAAACACCTGTTGTGCACTCACCCGATCCTCAGGGCCCCTGACTTTAGCCTACCTTTCCAACTAGCAACGGATGCTAGTGGTGTGGGGGCTGGTGCCGTCCTTGTGAAAAAGGACGATGATGGGTTGGAGCATCCTGTTAGTTTCTGCTCGGAGAAGTACAATTCGGCCCAGGGGAGCTGCTCTGTTGTCGAGGACGAGCTGCTGGCGGTTGTGCTTGCGCTGGGGCATTTCGAGGTCTATGTTCCAGCCTATGGTCCGGTCGTTGTAGTTTACCCAGATCATCACCCTCTCAAGTTTTTGGACCAGTTTCACAATCGGAATATGAGGCTGACCAGGTGGTCACTAAGGTTACTGGTATATAACCTGGACATACGCCATATTGCCGGTTGTGACAATGGTTGCAGATGGTCGTTCAAGGGTATATGATCCTGGGTAGATTGACACACGGGTAGCCTCCTGCTTTAGTTTGAATAGTATTTTGCGCTTGGTGCTTGTTGGCTCGCGGTTGTAGCCAAGCGTATTGGGTCGTAAAGCAGGAGTTGAGCGTTTGGTATAGAAGAAAAAACTAGGCTTGCCCCTATAGTGCAGCCGAAATAAACAAATTAAAAACATAAAAATCAAATAAAAACTCTTTCTTTGATAGTTGAATTTTTTCAGTATGTTATAGCAGTAATTCTGAGTGGCACTCCTCTCAGAATGCTGGGCTAGAGAAGCTCGCTCTTGAGGAGCATAACTACATATGATTTAACCTATTGTGTTGGGGAAGGTTATACTTTTGTAAAATGTTTTGTTGAGAACTGTGCCAGATATTTTACTGCCGCTGGGTGATGGGAAGTAGAGATATAGCATGGGTTCTAACAATCAGATTTTTGTGAGCCTTAGGCCTCTGAGAAAAATCTTGGGGGGGGGGTGTGACGTTAACCACTCCGTTAGAACCGCATGGCTTGTCCTACAGTGACTCGCTAGGATCGCCAGGGCAGTGGATGTGGCTACAGTTGATGTATTATTGTGTGCTTTATTTCATATGAACGCTCGTGTCATGGGCAGTCCAGAAAGGCTCTTTGTTTTCACCCATGTCAAGGCTTTATATATTTAATTGTAAAGTATATGTTTTATCCTTAACTAGTAATGATAGGATCAGAGAGAGAGAGAGAGTAGAACAGAGTGAGAGGAGGTGCGTAGTGTTTTGCTATACTCGATGACGTCATAGCTGGCTGGCCTCGTGGGGATTGGTTGAGGGAGTTCTTTACCATGCTTGGTGACGTAATGTTTTGCTAGCTACTTTGGTAGTGGTTAGAGGACTTGTCACCGCTTTTTTCCCACGCGGCTCGAGGTAGTGCGAGTATATATACAGCTCCCTCGCCACTTTCTCCCTCAGATCTGGTTTCTAGAACGCATCCCTCTTATTCCTTTGATACCTGTCCCCCGCTCTACACCTGAGAATCTTTTCCTCTGCCTATCTCTCTCATTTTCCATATCTTTCACCACCTTTTATTAACATTATACCCCCTCTGGTTAACTCTGCAAAATCAGCTTCATGCTGGCCAGTTGTATTGTACGTTAAGGTCTGATATAACCTATGTATGTTAGTTGTTAAGATAAGTTGATCACGAAGCATTGGTTAGCATTCATATAGTTCAGTACTGCTTCCTATAATTATTAGTGTTCTGCTGGATTAGATAATGCTAGACTAGGAGTCTGATACTATAAGGTATTGTTTCCGATGGGTGCTGGCTTTAGTTAAAAGTTGCACTACATACCTGAGAACTGGAGTTGATTGGGTAAATTCTAGTCTGTGTGCCATTGAGAGTAGAGCATGCATGAATGAGGGTTTTTTGCCTATACCATTCTGCACTGTTCTAAGCTCGTTGTTTGTCTTTGAGGTACGCCAGGAGAACGCTTAATACTTCGGTATTAAGGTTTCTCAAGAGAGCTACCCTTCATTATAACGTAATATTTGATGTACAGACTTGAGATTTGCACTAGGCTATGCGGCATGCCATGCGCACCAGTATCTCGTATCATTGACTCTAGCTAGACTTTATCAGTCATAGTAGACATTAAGTATATTAACCCAATTACTCTTTTTATGCATACCCGTTTATGATCACACAAGCATTTCGCAGCCTAGTTTGATGTATGGAGACACAAACGACTTAGGCTCTTTTTGTTGATAGGAATACTGCATTGTCGTGGCGATTATTATTGTTGTAGCGTTTAGGATATTCTTGGCCCCGACTGAATTATATATCCTGCCTTTTGTGTGCATAGCCTGCAGGAGCATTGATCCGCTGCCGGCCTTTTTGGGTTCCATTTCCGATTCGAGCATCTTGATAGCATCTAACATTTAAAGAAGATTCTTTGTTAGTGTTGAAGGACTTTAGTGCACTTTCTTTCATGCAGGAGTGCCTGACATTTATTGATTAAAGTAACGTAAGCTGTAACTTCCCTTACCACCTTACTTTGCATACCATAACCAAGCACCTTCGGTTATAGGTAGTAATAGGCTGTTTTCACATAACATTAAGCCTAGAGTAGACGCACATTTATTGAGAGTTTAATAACCTATTATTGCATATAGAACTCTGTAGAGTATTTGTGTTCTTTGTTCACTGGGAATATACATCAGAGATTGGATCTAGCGCTTTCCGTTGTAGCATTTATGCCATTACTAGTCCAATGAATAAGAGCCCTGATATATTTAAACCTCAGTCGTAACAAATGGCCAATGTCTTAATGGGGAAGTGAATGCCCTAAACGATACCTACAGTCCACCATCGCCGCCTATGTCAGGAGAGCCCTCACCCATTGCACCACCTGGAATGACACACACAATGAACTGGAAAGACTCACCCAGGTCCTAGTCAACAATGGGTATTCCAACACTGACGTCACCAATGCCATCAACCACCACCTAGAAAAATGGTACAAACAAGACCCCCCTAGCACCAACCCGGCAAATGACATTACATTTTTCTACAGAAACTACATGTCTTCCGACCACACAACAGACGAATCCATTGTGAAAGAAATAATTAACAAAAACGTCCTCCCCACCAACCCTGACAATAAAATCAAACTCATTTGTTACGTCCTGGGATATATAAACACTGGGCTCTTTCTATTGGAGTAGGTATGCGGCAACAAGCAAGAACGGAAAACGCTAGATCCAACCCTTATCTATAAACCCAGGCAACAAACCACCCTAAACCGTCAAGAGTCCTGCCTGGACAACGAGGTATCCTATGACTCGGTTACAGGGTGCACGCACTATAGACTGCTGATAGTCAAGCAGGCTATATAAAAGATCACACACTTAAGTTGACTTAAAGCTTCAAGGAAAAGATAGATAACGGAATTTAATTGCAGAAACAATTTAATAACAAACTAGAAGAAAGTATATTTAACGTTACGTTAATTAATACAACTAATCACCCCTGCGTGAAAGAAGGTGAAAGCAAACAGTCCTCAAAACATCGTACAGGTAGACAAGATGCGGGTCTCTAAACTGCATGCGGCTACTGTAGGATCTGATGCTTAGCAAAGAAAGTACGTTACTGATTTAGAGAACTCTTAACTCATAAGCAGGAATAAATACTAGTGATAGGCCATACAGTGTATAATGGCATAGGTATAATTAACCCTTAACTGTCGGCGCACAACATAAGTCGAGTTAAATAAAGCTGGACTATGTGGCGGCGCTCGACATAGGTCGTGTGGCAATTTCAGCACGTAATGTTGCTGAGAGAGAGAGACAAGTGGTGGCAGGAGAGTAGCGAGCGTATGACTGCTCCAGACCACCGCGGCGAACCTACTGACACAAATCCCACCTCCTCCCTCCCTCTCTCATTCGCTATATACGGAATTGTATGGGGAAAGTGCCTAATTACATGCTTTTTGCACTCGCGTTGCACGGTTGTTGCAAGAAAACTAGCCATCATAAAAGGATCGTTATGGTGTCATTCGAAAGCTCTGTTTATGCCCTTTCAGGGATAGATACTTGTTTTACGTTTTGCGTCTTATTTAGGCATGAAAATGATCACGTAAACAGCCCTATTTTGGCTAAAAACACCCCGCTGGGCGGTACATATAAATAAACCGCCTAGGCCGCTAATAAGGTGTAAAATAAAGGCAGCAACTCGCAACATAACCACATACAGGTGTGCTTCTCACTATTAGTCAGGCAAGCCTGCTCAGACAGAGTCTCTAAGCCATACCCTGACTCACAATGCTCACAAAAATGGTAAACTATGGCACAATAACAAGCATACAGAGATAATAAACCCCTAGCTGTTAATCTGCCAGGTGGCAGAGCTCTAGCTGGAAGGATATAGGCTTTGGATACCCGGGCTGAGCCACCTGCTCTAGCCTAGGGATGTTCCCAAGTCTGTGCGCCCAAATTACTCTAATTGAAAGGGTGCTCTCTTGAGAGACTCAGATCGCAAGTATCTGACTCTCTCCTGGCGACCCTAAAACAAAAACAAGACGTGCTAGCGCAGTGCTGAGTGGACTAGGCAAGGGCCCTCACACAACACAACACTAGACACACAGGGACACAGACAAGAATGCCCCCAGACTCCCACGGGTATCCTAGTAAAGTCGTGCGGGTCCACAGGACTCGCACCAGCAGACTTTTCTTAAAGGATCGCAAAAAGCCTCCCCTCCGGTCTAGCCCCTGCTAATCTGACACAAGAACACACTAGCAAGCATGAAACCACCAAATATGAGACAACAAAAAAGCTTCCTAGGTCTCATTAACAATTACATCTCTGCATAAGGCCCAAAATCCTATCTAATTATCTGAGAGCTCGTCGTTAATACAATAATAGATATAAGGTCTATCAAGGGGATGGGATAATTAAATAGATTGGGGAAGTAGTGGAAGGAAGGTATACAAAGTAAGAGAGAAAGTTTCTAAGTGGGGTTGAGAGGGATAGATATCAAGGGGGTCCGAAGGGTACGACAGTGAGGTGAGCTCTGAGTCTTGAATCTGTCTGGACCCCGCCCTAGGCATGCAGAATACATCCCATGCTTGGCAACACTCAGCACAGTTGCCGGGTCAAAATCCTCTACCCCGTGCGTGAGTCGAAACTAAGCCTAACGTTGCAAACAAATGCATGTGGCAACATCAGGCTCGTCCCAAGCTAGACTCTCCGCGCGAAGCAACGTCCCCCAGCCGGTCTCTCTCTCCCGCTCGTCTCCTCCCACTCTCACTAGACTTACATCTTATATATTATAATGAAACAATCAACTATAGAAAATAAAATATACTAAGATGCGTTGGTTAAGAATAAGGGCAGCTACAAGCTGTGAAACAACATAAGAATATCCCAGACATTAGTTACGTTGTCGTAGGATATATACTAAGGAAAAGCCGGCCGGCCGGCTGCCGCCAGCCGGTTTCTAAACGGCTGGGCAGCCGACGCGCGCGCATACCCACACGTGGCTACTATGCAGAAGCGTCACACCTCCCCCAAGATATAAGACCCTTGACTAAGTTCTTCATATCTAACAGAAAGCTTCTCATAGTACCACACACTGTTGCGACACAAGGCACTATATATAAACAAAATAAAGACTGTTGCGCTCCACCGAGCAAGTTCAACTAACTTAGCGACAATAAGCGAAAACATTCAACTTAGATACTGCTACAACATCTTATACAAAATTCTACACGTTATAAAAATAAAGAGTTTTTATAAGGTTTTTGCTTTTTTAATTTTTTTTTTTCGGCTGAACTACAGTGACAGCCTATTTTCCTCCACACTCAACCCTCAATCCTGTGGCAGTCTAGCCAACATCATCCACCCTTGATAGACAATCCGCTATCACGTTATCAGAACCGGCAATATGGCGTATGTCCAGATTATACTCCTGAAGCATGAGTGACCACCTGGTCAGCCTCATATTCCGGTTATGAAACTGATTCAAGAATTTCAGAGGGTGATGATCGGTATAAACCACTACGACTGGTCCGAAAGCAGGAACATATACATCGAAGTGCCTGAGCGCCAGCACTATCGCCAGGAGTTCTTTTTCAATTACAGAGTAATTCCTTTGTGCACTATTGAATTTTTTACTGTAAAAACTCACTGGATGTTCGATACCTTCATCATCTGTCTGTAACAAGACAGCCCCAGCCCCTATGCCACTGGCATCAGTCGCCAGCTGAAAAGGTCTGCTGAAGTCCGGGGCCCTGAGTATGGGGTGGGTATATAACAGGTGTTTCACAAGGAAAACACCTCTGCACACTCAGGAGACCATCGGAACTTCTTGTCCTTAGATAATAAGTCAGTAAAAGGTGCAAGTACAGTCGAATAGCCTTTGATGAAGCGACGATAAAAGCCTATCATACCTAGAAACCGCATGATTTGTTTCTTAGTCGTAGGCCGGGGAAACTGATCGATGGCTTTGATCTTTGTCTGTGGAGGGCACACCTGACGCATCCCCACCTCGAACCCCAGGTACAAAACTGTGGCTTTGACAAAATCGCACTTACCCAGGTTTACCACCAAACCTGCTTCATTCAGTTTATTAAAAAGCTGTCCGATGTGAGCACAGTGACTGTTAAAATCATCGTCGTATATGATGACATCATCTAGGTACACCGTACAGTTGGGAATGTCGGCTACAATGTCGTTCATTAATTTCTGAAACGTTGCAGGGGCATTTTTCAGCCCGTATGGCATAACATGGCAACGATATGTGGCACCGTCCACCACAAACCCACACACCTCTCGCGCTCGCTCAGACAAGGGCACTTGCCAATAACCCTTAACAAGGTCTATCTTAGTGAGGAACTTGGCTTTTCCTATCTTATCCACACTGTCGTCCACGTGAGGGAGAGGGTAGGCATTTGTGGGGGTTAAACCATTCAACCTGCGGAAATCTATACAAAACCGCACCTTGCCATCTGGTTTGGGCTGCAGTGTGACGGGGGAAGTCCACCTTACTGCACCCTCAGAAATCAGCCCACATTTCAGCATATAATCCAGCTCTTCCCTAAGTGCTGGTAATTTAATAGGGGGAACACGGTATGGCACTGATTTAAAGGGCGGGTGGTCCCCAACATCGACATCGTGCACCGCTTGAGTAGTGAGGCCAGGATGCTCCGCGAAAACAGCTGGGTTTGAATCAAACAAGTGCTGCACAGCTACACGCTGTTGCTCAGGCAGGTGCAATATCAACTCGTGAGCCACTTGTCTAGAATTCCCCGCCCACTGATCCGCGGAAACATGACAATCCCAATTATCCTCCCCCCGCAGCTTGACTGTCCCTTCCTCCTTCTCCACCACGATCGCTGCAGATCAACACCGGGACAGTGAGAGGCTCGGAGGGGCGCCTCACATACTCTTTCATCAGATTTACATGGCAAAGTTGGTTCTTTTTCTTACGATCAGGAGTAGCTACTAAATAGTCGAGATCAGAAACCTTCCTTACAACCCGATACGGACCAGAATACTTGGCAAACAAGGGGTGTCCCACCAGAGGCAGTAGTATCAGTACCTCCTGATCTACTTCAAACTCCCTCAGCTTCACCTTCTGGTCGTATCTGTCCTTCATCTGAGCTTGTGAACTCTTAAGGTTCCGACCTGCTACCTCCAAGCTCTTTAGCATTCTCTCACGGCTTTCAACTACATACTTTAGAAGCGAGCATGGCTTTGTGACTCCCTCCCAGATCTCCTTGACTATGTGGAGGGGCCCCCTGACCCTGTGTCCAAAAACCAACTCGTTCGGGCTAAATCCCAAGCTCTCCCCAGGTACTTCTCTCGCAGAAAATAAAACGTATGGGAGACCTAGATCCCAGTCCTTCCCATTTTCCATGCAATAACACCGCAACATACACTTGAGAGTCGAGTGCCACCTTTCCAAAACTCCCTGACTCTCGGGATGGTAGGCAGATGACACCACAGACACTATCCCATGTTGCTGCATGGTCTGCTTAAACAGAGCAGAAGTAAAATTGGATCCCTGATCAGACTGGATCTCCTGAGGGTAGCCATAACGAGAGAAATAGACAAATAGGTTTTTGACAACAGTCTTAGCCATCCCGTTGCGCATGGGGTAAGCATCTGGATACCGTGTTGCTACATCCATTACAGTTAGTAAAAATTTATTGCCGGCACTAGTGGGGGGCAATGGGCCAACCATATCGATAACTAATTTGCTGAAGGGCGGCCCAATGACAGGGATGGGTTGTAACGGGGCTCTCGGGATGACCTGATTGGGTTTCCCAACAACTTGACAAGTGTGACACTGTGACAACCATGACACGACACTCGCCTTTAACCCAGGCCACCAGAAAAGCTTGCTCAGAGCTGCCTCCGTCTTACGTGCCCCCAGGTGCCCTGCCAAAGGCACATCATGAGCTAATCTCAATAAGCTCTCACGGCACACCCTCGGTACTACTAACTGGTCCACTAACCCTGACCCGCCATCCCACTTTTTCTTGGGATCCTGATGTCTCCGATACAAGATCCCCTCGGACAAGAAAAAATCACCAGGCTGCGCATCCCCATCGCTCTCCAGTTCGACAGCACCATTACCACACGCCCTGACTTCAGGATCTTCCAGCTGCAAGGAACATATATCAGCAGGTGCGAGATTATCCAAGTTCATTTTAAATAATTTATTTCCACCTCCAATGTCCCGCTGAGCCATCCTTTCCTCACGCTGCGCATAACGATGCTGTCGCAGAGTCTCTTCCTGCTCTGCACCTGCACTAGCGGTGACAGGCCCCGGGGCCTCTCCAGACTCTAACATAGGTGCCAATAATGAGTCACCAAGAAACACTGCCGGCTCAAAACTCTCCAATTGACCAACACTTCCCGTTTTCTTGTGACCTTTCCTCCGCGGTTTGATAGACTGAGGTGGTGGCTGCAAGGCTCCGGATGTCTGAGAACGCGTCACAACACACGCCATGGTTTGTACGCTACACTTCTCAACCCACTCCTGTTCCTCCCTACTAACGTCGGCCGCCTTCTCGGCAACGACCAAGGGTGAAACCTTAGAAGCAGGCACCGCAAAGTCGTTGCCGAGGAGGAGGTCGACGCCCCCAACAGGCAAGTTCTCTACAATTCCGACATCCAGCTCCTTCGCCACACCACCCACCTCCAGCTCCATCCACACCAGCGGGTAGGACTTCGTAGCATTGATCCCCTGAACTACCACCACCCGAGCAGCATTAATCGGCCTACCAGTAAAGTTCTTTAACAAGGTCTGAGAAGCCCCCGTATCACGCAATAGCTTAACTCCTCGCCTTTCGCCGGCCCACCTCACAAAACCATGCCCTCTATGACCCCCAAAGACGTCGCGGGCAGGGTTCGAGCCTTCCGGACTCTTGAACACAGGCTGTGTCCCAACCTCTGACGAACTACCCTTGGCAAACTCAGAAGATATAGGCGACACCCCTATGCTGCGGGCCAATGACACAACCTTGTTTGGTGGCTTGTTCGGAAAAGCATTTGCAAAGTGACCCTCCTTGTGACATGCAAAGCACTCTTTACTCTTTGATTTCCCTTGGGAGTGGGAGGTACCATTGGACTTCTTATACGGGACGGTATTTGGTTTATGTTCAGTTTTATTGTCAGTGCTAGATGGTTTTGTGTATTTATGTGTATCAAAATTCTTGGGAGGGGGATGGGTACGATCCTTTGCACCCGACTCACTCCTAGCTGCTGCTCCGCACCCTCGAATTAATGACAGTCGGAGGTCAGCCATTTCTGCTGCCTCCTGGAGAGTTCTAGGATTTTTTTCCTTTATAATTAATGTTAAGTCCCCGCCTGTGCACTTAAAGAACTGCTCCAAGAGAACCAGCTCACTCAACTCCTCAAAAGTAGCTGCCCTCTCAGAATGCAGCCAATGTCGTAGTGCATCAGACAAGTCCCGGGCGTGTTCTAGGAAGGTACTATCCTTGCCCTTAGTAACACCCCGAAACTTCAAGCGGTAAGTTTCTGGTTGTAACTCATAGGCCCGTAGCACAGCCTTCTTTAGCTCATCATAAACTACACAGGACTCTAAAGGTAGTGCATCATACGCTTTTAGCCCCTTTCCTAGGAGTCTTGATGAAACTAATGCTGCCCACTTTTCCTGAGGCCACTGGTGTTCCTGACACTTCTTCTCAAATCGCATAAAAAACTCAGTCACACCTCATTCATCGAACACAGGAACTAGTTTAAGCTGGTGCGACAATGATTGGTCCCGATGTCTGTTACCTCCCCCAATATTTCGCCCTGTTACCTCCACTCGAGATCTCTCCAGCTCCCTGTCAGCCCGATACCTAGTAGACTCTGCCTGCAGTTCAGCCTCTCGTATAGCTGTTCTCTCTGCAGCCTCAGCCTGAGCTCTAGCAACCTCAGCCTGCACACTAGCCTGTCTCTCGGCAGCCTCAACCTGAGCTCTAGCAGCCTCAACCTGAGCTCTAGCAACCTCAACCTTGGCCATCTCAAGCCGAAACAACAAATCTGGAGTCAACCCTTGAGGAGGGGAAGGTGCATTTAATGGAGAGGGTCCCTGTGATTGAATTCCACGCTGCCATTGACCATCAACTTGGGGGTATGTACTAAATTCAGGCATCCTGACGTTTGATATGGGGGTAGAGTGGAGGGGGGCTGGGGACCGGGGCCCCCAGTCGCCTCTCCACTCAGGTCTCTCCCTTCTAAACCCAATATCAAAGTCCTCAGCTGATCTTTCCTCATGCCACTTAAACCCTGGTGACCCTGAAGACCTGCCACACACTTTAAGCCATATTTATTCAGCTTCAACACCCTGGCAGCGGTAAGGGGCACCTCTAAAAATCTTCTAGCACCCTCCTCGCTATCGACTAGCCACTCCACAGGTCTTTCTCACTCCGAGCCCGTATCGTGACCTGACCCATCACAGTGTTCTGATGTATTAGACATGTTTGTGTACTGCAGTAATTATCACGGTTATAGAATGTGCCTTATCTCTTATGCAAGTATGTATATACTAATGTTATTTAAAGTCTTTAATGTGTTATATTGGTTGCTCCAAAAAAAAACTCTATGTCCACTGTATTCCTCTAATCATAAGGAATCTCAAAACAAATGACCACTATATTCCTCTGTTCAGTAAATCCTATGCAAGGTCGCCATTTGTTACGTCCTGGGATATATAAACACTGGGCTCTTTCTATTGGACTAGGTATGCGGCAACAAGCAACAACGGAAAACGCTAGATCCAACCCTTATCTATAAACCCAGGCAACAAACCACCCTAAACCGTCAAGAGTCCTGCCTGGACAACGAGGTATCCTATGACTCGGTTACAGGGTGCACGCACTATAGACTGCTGATAGTCAAGCAGGCTATATATAAGATCACACAATTAAGTTGACTTAAAGCTTCAAGGAAAAGATAGATAACAGAATTAAATTGCAGAAACAATTTAATAACAAACTAGAAGAAAGTACATTTAACGTTACGTTAATAAATACAACTAATCACCCCTGCGTGAAAGAAGGTGAAAGCAAACAGTCCTCAAAACATCGTACAGGTAGACAAGATGCGGGTCTCTAAACTGCATGCGGCTACTGTAGGATCTGATGCTTAGCAAAGAAAGTACGTTACGGATTTAGAGAACTCTTAACTCATAAGCAGGAATAAATACTAGTGATAGGCCATACAGTGTATAATGGCATAGGTATAATTAAATAAAGGCAGCAACTCGCAACATAACCACATACAGGTGTGCTTCTCACTCTTAGTCAGGCAAGCCTGCTCGAACAGAGTCTCTAAGCCACACCCTGACTCACAATGCTCACACAAACGGTAAACTGGTGCACAATAACAAGCATACAGAGATAATAAACCCCTAGCTGTTAATCTGCCAGGTGGCAGAGCTCTAGCTGGAAGGATATAGGCTTCGGATACCCGGGCTGAGCCACCTGCTCTAGCCTAGGGACGTTCCCAAGTCTGTGCGCCCAAATTACTCTAATTGAAAGGGTGCTCTCTTGAGAGACTCAGATCGCAAGTATCTGACTCTCTCCTGGCGACCCTAAAACAAAAGCAAGACGTGCTAGCGCAGTGCTGAGTGAACTAGGCAAGGGCCCTCACACATCACAACACTAGACACACAGGGACACAGACAAGAAAATGCCCCCAGACTCCCACGGGTATCCTAGTAAAGTCGTGCGGGTCCACAGGACTCGCACCAGCAGACTTTACTTAAAGGATCGCAAAAAGCCTCCCCTCCGGTCTAGCCCCTGCTAACCTGACACAAGAACACACTAGCAAGCATGAAACCACCAAATATGAGACAACAAAAAAGCTTCCTAGGTCTCATTAACAATTACATCTCTGCATAAGGCCCAAAATCCTATCTAATTATCTGAGAGCTCGTCGTTAATACAATAATAGATATAAGGTCTATCAAGGGGATGGGATAATTAAATAGATTGGTGAAGTAGTGGAAGGAAGGTATACAAAGTAAGAGAGAAAGTTTCTAAGTGGGGTTGAGAGGGATAGATATCAAGGGGGTCCGAAGGGTACGACAGTGAGGTGAGCTCTGAGTCTTGAATCTGTCTGGACCCCGCCCTAGGCATGCAGAATACATCCCATGCTTGGCAACACTCAACACAGTTGCCGGGTCAAAATCCTCTACCCTGTGCGTGAGTCGAAACTAAGCCTAACGTTGCAAACAAATGCATGTGGCAACATCAGGCTCGTCCCAAGCTAGATTCTCCGCGCGAAGCAACGTCCCCCAGCCGGTCTCTCTCTCCCGCTCGTCTCCTCCCACTCTCACTAGACTTACATCTTATATATTATAATGAAACAATCAACTATCGAGAATAAAATATACTAAGATGCGTTGGTTAAGAATAAGGGCAGCTACAAGCTGTGAAACAACATAAGAATATCCCAGACATTAGTTATGTTGTCGTAGGATATATACTAAGGAAAAGCCGGCCGGCCGGCTGCCGCCAGCCGGTTTCTAAACGGCTGGGCAGCCGACGCGCGCACATGCCCGCACGTGGCTACTATGCAGAAGCGTCACACATTATTTACTACAAATCTCCTAAGACCTCCAACCTTGTCCTCCGTAACCGCCCCATTTCCACCAACCAACCGAAAGACGATCATATGATATACCAGCATATTTGCACCTCTGGGGACTGTGGACCCCTATCCTATGTTGGAATGACACAGACTCGCCTTTCCCGTCGACTAACCCTCCACCTTCAATCTGGCGCTATAAAAGATCACTATCAAGCCCCCCACCATCTTGCCCTAACTCGCGCCGACCTAGACAAACAAACCACCATACTTCGCAAAGAATCAGACCCCAGAAGACTAACTATTTTAGAAGCTCTATACATCCAAACACTCAACCCCAGCATCAACAACCAAACACAAGACCTTCAAATTCTTCCTTCAGGCAAGCGCTACAGGCATGCTGCCCCCCCTCCTCTCGCCCCGCGCCACCCTTCCTTAGGCTTCCACGCTCAGCACACAACTGACAACACCAACCAATCACAGCCACCCACAGCCAACAACCAACCACCGATAAGATTTAGTGCCCGTCTCGCGAATAGACTGCCTTCCACCAATGACCAGCCACCACACACCCAGTAGCTCTGCCCACCTCCCTCTACTTGATCCTCAAATTTTGTATAAATAAGATGCATTGTCCCTATTCTAATCATTACCTCTCCATTCCCTGAAGATGCAAGATGTTTACTTGCGAAACATTGGATCCACCATGAATTTTGCTAACTTTTTGTACCTCATCTCTGAACCCCAGAGGAAAATTGTTAGAACTATTGAAAGCTGTAACAATAAAATCCTGAATGCTGAAACTGCTATTGCTTTTAACCTTGTATGTTTAAAAGAGAATCTATTACCTGGCTATACTAATATATATATATATATATATATATATATATATATATATATATATTATATATACTGTATATATATTTATAATATATTATATACCGGTATATATATATATATATATATATATATATATATATATATAAATATATATATATATATATATATTTTTCTTTAATACATACGAGGTTGAAAGAAATGGCAATTTCTGCGTTGGAAATTTTATTATTCAAAGTTTCCAGGTCTCTGATGAGTTTTCGCTGGGTGGCAGGAAGTAGATGAAGGAGATGAGCAAAATTCATGGTGGTACAGGGTTACATAAATGTACATGATGATACAGGATATACGACGCGTTTCACTGGACAACCAGCATTATCAAGTAAGGAAGGAATGATATAAAAGGTAAACAGGAAGGGTATATATAGAGGGTGGAGGATCAGAGGAGGCGGAAAACAGGGGGCAAAAGTCTGCTATTGGAGGAAGCGTAAACTAGGAGAGAGAAGGGTAAACCGCTTCACGCATGCGCACTGGATGCGGGATGGTGGTCAGTAGGTGGGGTCGAAGCTGATTGGCTGCGTGTCGAGGGGCGTGGCCTAAGTTGTGTGGCGCCTGCAGAAGACGAAGCTGAAGGAGGTAGCGCGGGGGGCTGCGTCAAGGGCACCGGGGGGCGAGGAGGGGTGTTAGGTCCTGTAGGGTAGTGCCTTTTGGCAGAAGGAAGGATCTGAAGGTCCAGAGTTTGGTTGTTGATGTTGGGATGTAAGGCTTGGATATAAAGCTTCGAGTATAGGTAATCTCCTTGGGTCACTTTCTTTATCGAGTATGGTGGTGTGTTTCTCTAACTCGTTGCGTGTGAGGTGAGGGTGGTTAGGGGTGAGATAGTGGTCTTTGATGGCTCCAGCCTGAAGGTGAAGAGTTAACCGACGTGAAAGACGAGTCTGCGTCATACCAATATAGGAATGAGGTCCACAGTCCTCATAATTACAGGTATGTTGGTAAATGATGTGATCATCGGTCATCGGGCTCTTTATCTTGGTGGAGGCTGGTTTGTTGCGGAGAACGAGGTTGGAGGTCTTGGGGGATTTGTAATAAATTATTAATTTGATTTTGTTTTCCGGGTTGGTTGGGTGGACATGCTTGGAGATTATTTCTTTTAAGACGCCCTCGTCATTTTTGTGTTCAGAGGACATGTAATTGCGGTAGAAGATCTTAATTTCATTGGGGGGGTCAATGTTGGGAGGGCTTTGGGTGTACCATTTTTCAAGATGGTGGTTGATGGTGCTGGAGATGTCGGAGTTGGAGTATCCGTTAGCAGACTTTTGCCCCCTGTTTTCCGCCTCCTCTGATCCTCCACCCTCTATATATACCCTTCCTGTTTACCTTTTATATCATTCCTTCCTTACTTGATAATGCTGGTTGTCCAGTGAAACGCGTCGTATATCCTGTATCATCATGTACATTTATGTAACCCTGTACCACCATGAATTTTGCTCATCTCCTTCATCTACTTCCTGCCACCCAGCGAAAACTCATCAGAGACCTGGAAACTTTGAATAATAACATTTCCAACGCAGAAATTGCCATTTCTTTCAACCTCGTATGTATTAAAGAAAATGTATTACCTGGCTTTACTAACATATATATATATATATATATATATATATATATATACATATATGAGAGAGATATATATATAACAGATATGATAACATATATCACTGTAATAAGCAGTAGTAAGCAAATGGTAGACATATCTCACGTCGGATATATATTCAGTATATTGAACAATTAATTAACATCGAGGCAAACATTTGTGGTAAAGCATTTCCCTCATGAGTTATTGGTATATTTAGAGTAGCTGGTAACCGTGTTTAAACTTTGATACTAAATGCGTCTCTATTCCTGGTGTTCTAAAGCTGATTTTCCTGTGTCGACTGCTAAACTATCACCTTTCCTCCCCCGAACTACATACTTGCATAGTTTGAGTTTCGTTTAACCCTTATTCCTTTCTGACATTAGGCTGAGATTAGTATGGATCTCCATATATAGCTTTTTACCAACTCTTCTGCTACTACTGGAACACCACAGTTAATACAGTTCAGGCCTGCCAACATTATTCAGGATAAATCCTATGACCCCTAACTATTCAGTTACACTATTAATCTAATTGATTCTGATTAACTTGCACTAAAGATTAACGTTATTAATAGATGTGTGCTAATGTAGAAGCAATACAAATAATAATTACAAAAGTAAATGAAAAATCTGTTGGCATCCCTTAAGAACCGAGACAACATTTTCAGAGAGAGAGAGAGAGAGAGAGAGAGAGAGAGAGAGAGATATTCTATAGCAGGATTTAGATAAGCATTTTCTTACCGATTACCTTGTATTTAATATTTGATAAAATATAACTGTCGATTTTAGGTAGGATAGATGGTGAATAGCTATTACTGAACTTTTATTTCGTATTTGCATACGTATGCATTGAGCATCGGCATGCTTCGAAATAACACTCTTGTCTTCTTTTTCAAGAAGACAATATATATATATATATATATATATATATATATATATATATATATATATATATATATATTAATAAATAAAATCCAATACCACAAGCACATATTACCACTAATACACTCATCGTTCCAAGTGAAAAGCGATTATGAGAATTATGTATTTAATCATATAGATGACATATACTCGAAATTTGTTCAGTATAATTAAGACAACACTAAAGTGCTACGTTAATATCTTATCTGTGAGACTGTTTGGGAAGTGAGTTTTCAATAATTTCACTATCAGTTGCTACGCGGATATAATGCTCTCCTGATTATGATATATCCACGAAAAGATAAGTAGATGTCTAGTTTGTTATCAAGTTATGACATACCTAGTTGAAGTCTGTAAAACTGTCTTCATAGCGTAATGCATAAATGCACTGGATTTCGGTATGAGCATCCTAGGTTCGAATCCCTGGACTGTCACATGTATTTGTTGATTTCACGATTTAAGTTTCGAAGTAAAGTTGGCTGGTGGATAAAACATTTGAAATACCTTTTTGATAGACCCCCCCCCCCCTTCCAAAAAAAAATAATGACTGCAGTGAACATGGTAATACATTAAAATGGCAATATATATATATATATATATATATATTTTGTTTTTTTGTGTTTTCTTTCAGGCAGGTGAGATTAAAATAATAGGCACAGTTTGCATTATTTAGTTTTTTATTGATACTCTCAATTTTTCGTACAGTTTTTCTGGTATTTTCAGGAAGTTGGTAAAGGAGGTTTGCAAATGGTTCCGACGTTTCAATGGGCGCAGCCATCATTATCAAGGAGAAGTGAAGTTAGAAGGTGATAAGTCGAGTTTATATAGGCGATACAAGATCAAGAGAGGGTTTATTGTGCGCTAGCTGCACAATGCACATATATATATATATATATATATATATATATATATATATATATATATATACAGTATATATATATGAGAGAGAGAGAGAAAGTGTTAATATTCTCGAATATGCACCAAAAAGCCTAACCACGGATCAAGCATTGAATGCATATACCACTTATAATCAATTAAGCAATCCATACAATATGTTTTTTAGAAAGTTCCAACATCTCTTCAGAAGTATTACAAAATTACAAGATTATCATTTCAATGTGCAAATCCATTAAATACCAATGAATATTGCGCGGGTGGGTGAATACTATCGATCTATCTATTTATTGCCTGACGCCCTAGGGCGATCCCCGAAGGGTTGGCCACGGGTGAATACAATAATTTGTAAAATAACTAGAGGGGGTGATGGTATTGGAAATTTACATTATAAATACAAACATGATAGAATACTAATTACGCATAAATCATAAGTGTTTGTGTGTCAAGCTACGGATAGGTGACAGATAGTGTAAATGATCTTCATTCTGTAAAATCAGATAATTTATTGCAACATTGTTCTGGCATATATAGAATATATATAGATTACCAATTACTGACATGTTCTCGGCCTTGTTGCAAGGTTACTTTACTCTGTGTTCGTGGAAAATAATGGTTGTAATCGGCGGTTTCCTCCTGTGTGGGGTTGGGGTAGGGTGTGAGTGGGGGGACTGCTTGTTTGATCTCTCCATTATAGGGTAGGGGAAGGAAGGGGTGACGGACTGGTACCATCCCGTCCCTTCTGCCTGGGGTAGGAGTAGTAAGGGGGACTGGGCAGGGCCCACCCCGTTCTTACCTTCTGGGGTAGTAGGAGTAGGGGGTAAACCCTATGCAGGGACTTTCACTTCTGGGTGTACATGATTAGATTAATATCCAGTATTCGAGAATGGATAATAAGACGTTGGCTTGTGCATACACTTTTAACCGTTTTGGTGGTTTAATGGTTAGAGTGTATACAAATATGTGTGTGATAACCCAGGTTCGAATCCCGGTGGATCACATATATGCTTTAATTAATTTAATTGGAGGTGTTTGGTGTTGGGGTGAAATTA
The DNA here is from genome assembly GCA_032716605.1 of Paralithodes platypus. Classification (NCBI taxonomy): domain Eukaryota; kingdom Metazoa; phylum Arthropoda; class Malacostraca; order Decapoda; family Lithodidae; genus Paralithodes; species Paralithodes platypus. Next base: position 20,250,675 of record CM064524.1, read on the forward strand.
ATTAAATATAGAATATCCTTATATTGGCTCTATATACCAGCAAGTGATCAGTGTCCACTTAAGTTCCTATACAGTTAATATAACCCTGGTTCTCGTCGTTATCCTCCTCCTTTATCTGAGTCTCCCCTACCCCATAACTCTTCCTGCCCTCCTTCTCCTCCTCCGCCACTCACTGCTCTCATAATCATCACACCCTTCTTCTATTATCACTCTTTTCTCATTAATTCACACATTTATCATTAACCCTTCATCGCTATCTGATGTATTATGTTCGACGATATACTGTCCTATATTTGTTTATTTTTGATATGTATGTTCTATAATGTGTCATATTTGATATTTTTTTCTCTGTACTTTAATATCCCTCCTACTGTATATGCATAAACGAATTTCAGTACTCATTGTTAGTCATACTACACTGTACTGCTTAAATGTACATGTTAATTCTCCTTTCCCCTACCCATCATCTCTCACTCTCACACACACACACTCTCTCTCTCTCTCTCTCTCCCCACGCCCACAAAGTCAGTATATGGGAAGGGCGGCCACTGTTTTTAATCTTCCCCTCCTTGGCCTGGATTAATCACAAACTTCATCCTACCCGGAGAGTTAATCAGGTATGGAGGAATAGAACATAAGAAAGAACATAAGAAAATGAGAGTCTGCAGAAAGCCGATTGGCCTAAGCAAGGCAGATCCATGTCCCACACAACCCCAATTACAAAGCCCAATTATAGGCTCAACACTCTAATACCCTGAGGATCATCTTACCAAACGGTTAGAGATTAACGCAGGATTACAGGGGTCTGCAGAGCGCTGATTGGCCCAAACCGGCTGATCCCCCTTCACACCCAACCCTCCTCGTCCATATGCTTATCCAATTTTATCTTAAAGCTCCCTACCGTTTTTAATCCCACTATAGCACTTTGTAGTCCATTCCACCCATCTACAACTCTGTTACCAAACCAATATTTGCCTATATCTTTTCTGAAACGAAATTTATCAAATTTGAAACCATTGGTACGAGCTCTTTCTTCTTTCGCTATCACTGAGCTTTAGTACATTTGTCATGTCCTCTTTGTTAATCCCACTAACCCACTTGAACACCTCTATTATATCCACTCTAACTCTGCGTCTCTCTAACGAATGTAAACCTAATTTCTTCAACCTTTCTTCATACGGAAGATTTCTAATATTATGGATCATTTTTGTCATTCTACGCTGAACTCTCTCCAATGAATCTATGTCCATTCTGTAATAAGGACACCAAAATTGGACAGCATAATCCATATGGGGTCTCACTAATGACAAGTAAAGTTTTAAGATAACATCAGCAGTTCTGTTACTCACAATCCTAGAGATAAGAACATAAGAACATAAGAAAATGGGAGTCTGCAGAAAGCCGATTGGCCTAAGCAAGGCAGATCCCTGTCCCACACAACCCTAGTTCAATTACAAAGCCCAATTATAGGCTCAACACTCTAATACCCTGAGGATCATCTTACCAAAACGGTTAGAGATTAACGCAGGATTATGGGGGTATGCAGAGTGCTGATTGGCCCAACCCGGCTGATCCCCCTTCACACCCAACCCTTCTCGTCCATATGCTTATCCAATTTTATCTTAAAGCTCCCTACCGTTTTAGACCCCACTATAGCACTTGGTAGTCCATTCCACCCATCTACAACTCTGATACCAAACCAATATTTGCCTATATCTTTTCTGAAACGAAATTTATCTAATTTGAAACCATTGGTACGAGTTCTTTCGCTATCACTGAGCTTTAGTACATTTGTCATGTCCCCTTTGTTAATCCCACTAACCCACTTGAACACCTCTATCATATCCCCTCTAACTCTGCGTCTCTCTAACGAATGTAAACCTAATTTCTTCAACCTTTCTTCATACGAAAGATTTCTAATATTATGGATCATTTTTGTCATTCTACGCTGTACTCTCTCCAATGAATCTATGTCCATTCTGTAATAAGGACACCAAAATTGGACAGCATAATCCATATGGGGTCTCACTAATGACAAGTAAAGATGAACCCGAGAATCCTGTTTGCCTTATTACGAACGCTTTTACACTGTTTTCTAGGCTTCAAATCATTGCTAACAAACACACCTAGATCTTTCTCGCAGTCTGAATTTTCTAATTCTAAATTAGCTAGTTTATATTTAAAATTTGTTTGCATCTTCCCTATCTTTAATACCTTGCATTTGTCAATGTTAAACTTCATCTGCCAATTTACTGACCATTCATGTAAGGTATATAGATCCCTTTGGAGGCACTCTATATCGCTATCTGAATCAATTGATCTCCCCATTTTAGTATCGTCTGCGAATTTACTTATCCTACTAGTTATACCTAAATCTAGGTCATTTATGTATATAAGAAACAACAGGGGACCTAATACCGATCCCTGGGGGACACCACTTTTGACTGCTCCCCACTCTGACTTGGTACCATTTATGCTGACTCTCTATTTCCTACCAATTAGCCATGACCTAATCCATCCCATCAACGACCCTCCTATTCCATGTGCCTCAACCTTTCTCATCAATCTCTCATGAGGGACTCTGTCGAAAGCTTTACTGAAATCTAAATAAATAATATCAAATGACTTGTCACTATCTACTGCTTCATATACCTCTGAGAAAAAGCTAAGCATATTAGTAAGGCAAGAACGTCCCTGAGTGAATCCATGCTGAGAATAATTTATTAAGTTAAATTTTACTAAGTGGCTTCTAATTTTCCTAGCAATAATAGACTCTAGCAACTTTCCTATGATTGATGTGAGACTAATGGGACGGTAATTGGATGCTATCGATTTATCACCTTTTTTGAAGATCGGAACTACATTTGCAAGCTTCCAAGCTTCTGGAACTAAACCTGTTTCTAATGACTTGTTAAATAAAAAAGCTAATGGACTACTTAACTCATCTGTGCATTCTCTTAATACTCTAGCATATACCTCGTCAGGACCAGGCGATTTTTGAGGTTTCAGTCTGTCAATTTCCTTAAACACATCATTTCTACTTATACTAACTGTACTTAACATATTTTCTATACTATCACTATATACCATATTGACTTCTGGAATCTGTGCCAAATTTTCATTAGTGAAAACGGAAAGAAACTGACTATTTAATGTACTACACATTTCTAAATCAATTTTTGATTGTTGGAGAACATGTTGTCAGTACAGATTGATGCTGCGAGGAATACTGTGGGCCGGAGAACAAGGGGGAATTCTGAATGTATTCATATATTCACATGTATTCATTAGTTTCATTGATTTAATTAATTCGTTTTTTTTTTTTTTTTTTTCTACCTGTATATTCCAACTACTCCCTTTCGGGCATAGGCTGAGAGCCTGTACATTCCACCGCTCAACACGGTGAAGCCCGTGAGGTCTTGTTCCAGTCTGGGGAGCGAGACATGTGAAGCATCCATTCATGGCTCGAAGCAGCTCAATCTCTGATCTGCTGGTTGCTTCGTTCAAGTGCTACACTGTCTCACCCTCCAGACTCAGACCCTCACTCTCAGAACGCCACCTATTGAGCAGTGAACTCACTAGGCATTGTCCCCCTGTAACATATTTTGAATATGGGAATATTCATACAGTGTTATTTAATCAGGGAACAATGAGGGTATTTTTTTGGCATTTCGGTGGGCTTTGTGGTAATGCACTGATACTAGGTACAGCACAAATTCAATCCCAATAATATCTACCCATTGACATATCGGGATTTGAACCCGGGTCCATTGGATTACCAATCCAGTGGCATGACCACTCCACCACACCTTTGTAAGTTGATGAAGAGAGACACATTTTTTTCACTGGGTTATATCATATGCAGCCAGATAATGACACGTGGCAGTCAGCAACTAGTTATCACCTCTACAGTCTGCTCTCTCTCTCTCTCTCTCATATGAACAGTAGATGAAATAAATCCGGAACACACATATTACTCTCTCCAACTCTCCTCACACTTTTATATATGTGTTCGCCACTCCAACAATATCCTCGTGTCTGATTTATGTTCCCTATTATCCTGATCTGCTCGGTGGAAAGGGAGGAAGGAAGGAAGGAAGAAAGAAGAAAAGATGGAAGGAAGGAAGGAAGTAAATGAGGGAAGACGGAAGGCACAAAGGATGGATTGAAGGAAGGAAGGAAGGAAGGAAGGAAGGCAAGAAGGAAGACAGAAGGAAGGAAGGGAAGAAGGAAGGACATAACGGACTGCAGTTTTGTTTTGTGCATAAGTATGTTGTGCAAAGTCTACAGTAGGTTCAGCTGCTGTGTTTTCGTAAAATATTGGATTTTCATGATGACCTAACTTTACCTAACCCATTTCAACTCAAACCTAATCTACTCGTACACACACACACACACACACACACACATGTTCTCTATCTGCAGCAATATGTTCTTACTCCCTTCGAGTGGTGAGCACGCTCACGTGTGAATCTGCATGACCTGGGTTCGATCCCAGCCAAGGCGGACATTTAGTGGGTGGTGTAGTACTTCCTAGTATGTTTCACATGCTTGCGCCCGGTCGGGGGACACCTCACCGACGTATACAAATTATTAACACACATAACAAAGCCACTCCAACATCTTCTTCTCTCTCCAACACCCCTTCTCCCCTCTCTACATTCTTCAGGAAAATAGAAAAAGTAGAATGTAGAATGTAGAATGTAGAAACGAGGTGCCGTATAAAGGCTTATCCCTCAATACCTTCACCTGACCTGACCCTTTCCTTTATATTCTCCGCTTACCAAAAGTGGAAGGTAAGATTTGCTGTTATCCTCACGTGATGGAGTAGTTTGTAAGTGTGCAACCAAGCACACTATCATAAACCTAGCTTAATCTAACTTAACACACTTATAATTATAATATATTTTACTCTAACATATCCCTTATGAATAATTAAAATTAACTTATCAGTACAATAGAAAATCGGAGTAGCACTGATTGTAAGTAGCTCCATAGGAGGTGTTGGATAATGTACTAACTGCCCTTACACGGGTGGACACATATTATAAACATTGTGCAGGAGGGAGAAGGGAAGATATGAGGTGGGTAACGGGGGAGAAACACGGAAGGTGGAAGGAAGGGAAGGACGAAAGATAAGGACAGAAGTGTGAGAGAGAGAGAGAGATAGACAGATTATGTAACGTTGATACAAATAGAAACATTGATAACAATCATAAGAGAGAACGAGGTTCAGGAAACAAATCCCCAAGTGCTGATAGCCTTGATGACCACCAACGGCTGAGGGAAGTGGGGGGTAGTTGTTTCAGAATGACGTCTGCTGTAAGTAGGCACCAATTACTAACACAACAGGAGGTATACTATCATACACGAAAGGTCTACCTTTCGTATACAATTTCAAATTTGGTATCTTTGTAGAAAATAATGTTCCTATAAAACTTGAACAATACCTTGATATTTAGGATGGTTTGAAACAACTAATGAATGTAAGTGCAACAATCTTTTGGCAGTAAAGAGCACTGGCCATTGACTGTAGAGTACCAGTAGTTGTATACATAAATATAGTATTATTAGATTGTGGGCCACTTGCAGTGCATGGATCTAACCAAAACCCCAAGAAAAAACACATGGACATAAAGTGAGGTGGACAAATAGTCCAGGTCATAGAGAAAATGATGGATTATTTATTAAGAGTAATATATATATATATATATCGAAGGGTGACAACTAGAAGTGGTTATGTCCACAAATGCAGTTTGTAGATAATCATACTTAAAGATTTAAAATCTTCATGCAATATCGAAAATTGATTCAATATTTGACATTTTTGCTGGAAATGTTCATGATATAAATGTCTATGAGACTGGAGACTAAACACATGTTCATGATATAAATGTCTATGAGACTGGAGACTAAACACATGTTCATGATATAAATGTCTATGAGACTGGAGACTAAACACATTCCTATAGTGAAACGGTTGGTCAAAAATTGCTAAATTGGACATAACCAATTCTGGTTGTCACCCCTCGATATACAGTATATATATATATATATATATATATATATATATATATATATATATATATATATATATTGTAACAGCTGGAGAGACCAAACTGTTGAACGTGACTGTGCAGCAGCCCCTTGGCAAGATTCCTTCTTTCTTTCTCTCAACCTGCGAGCGGACGTGACTAGAGAGAGAGAGATTTTGATTTTGACCCGAGGGGCGAGTTTATTGAGCAGCGCCCCCCATCCTGTGAGGGGACAACCACTAGTAAGGCGATACATACTGCTCAAAGAGCCATTATTCCACTGAAACAACAGCATCGTCGTCTGGTTACATTCATATTTATGTTTATAAGTCAGGTTGGCATTATTCAGATGCGTTATTATAGTTTCCTCATTTAATTGTCACATGGTCTGTATATACGTATTTCATAAAAAAAAAAAAAAAAAAAAAAAAAAAAAAAAAAAAGCAAGCAAGCTTGTAGTGACTGAATTATTAATTGACAGGTTGTAAATAATAGCACTACATAACTAGTGCAATCGTATGAGGAGACTATTCATATTTTCATTACATCAATGATTATTGAGATCATAGTTAGCTGAATACAATTATTACAAAAATAGGCAATGGTATAAATCAACATAATACATAATTTAATACAGGCGGACATAATCATGATCCGGTTCGTTGTGCACTGGGAGCTAAGGTGTCTTGAGATCGCCTCGTACCCATACACAACGAACGTATTATAGTCTGCATGGTTGGTATCTAATTGAATATACTTAGTGGGTATTTCAAGAATGTCAGGGGGTAAGGAAATGTGATTTGTATATTAGAAGACTGTGATTAACGAGACGTGTAACATGTGGAGGGAGGTGGTAGAAAGAGAGGGATCTCGTTGGGGGTGGAAGTTTCGCTCCCAGGAATTTTCGTTCCTGTGGTATTTCAATAATAATAATAAAATAATAATAATAATAAGGGGACAACCACTGGTAAGGCAATACATACTGCTCAAAGAGCCATTATTCTACTGTAACAACAGTATCGTCGTCTGGTGTTATTATAGTTTCCTCATTTGATTGCCACATATGCTGTATATACGTGCTCATGGAAAAAAAAAAAAAAAAGTGACTGAATTATTAATTGGCAGGTAAATAATAGCACTACAAAACTAGTGCAATCATTTGAGGAGGCTATTCATGTTTTCTTACATCAGTGGTTATTGAGATCATAGGTAGCTGAATACAATTATTACATACAAGATGTGACTAATATTTCGAACTACATTAATTATTATGCAATAATAGTACCACAAATATATTACAATCATATGAGGGACAAGAGAGAGAGAGAGAGAGTGGCCCGGCTGAGTGCGGACGTGACATTCCAAGCATTCCTCGAGAGAGATAGAGAGAGAGAGAGAGCTGTTTCCCGCCAAAAGCGCGTGAGAGGGGCGGGACAGCTGTGACGTGGAGAACAACCCCCTACTCCGACCACCTGTAATTGGATAGATAGTCTACCAACCCCCCTCGTGTGACTGGTCACGGCACCTTGGACCTGATGACGTAACCCCTGAACCAAGCTCTGATTGGACTAGTGTGGTGATGGATTCGTATATATGGACAGATATTTGATAGATCAAATCAGTTACATTCTGAGCTGTGGGGAGTAAAGAGCTGCATGGAGGAACAGGCTTGTATAGGTTTTTATTTTATTTTAGTTCGTGCCCGAACCACTACTCGTTAGTTCGTGAGTGAACTCGTGACTGTTAATTAACCAGAGGTATGTCGGAAACATAACCTCATTATTGATTTAAAATGTTGTGATTGGAGAGACATATTTTGGATTGGAGTTAAAATTTATGATTAGATAAATTTTGTTATTAGATAGTGTAACTCATTTATATGGCTTGATATTGTACTAAATGTTACTTAAACTATTTGATAAACTGCTATTGTGTTATTACTGATTAAGCATTAGAACATAAGAACATAAGAAAATGGGAGTCTGCAGAAAGCCGATTGGCCTACGCAAGGCAGATCCCTGTCCCACACAACCCCAATTACAAAGCCCAATTATAGGCTCAACACTCTAATACCCTGAGGATCATCTTACCAAAATGGTTAGAGATTGTTGTAAGAAGTCTTATAATGTGTATTTTAACTATATTGTCTACTTAAGCCTACTAAGCTATCACTTTACTTTATATTTTAGTGAAATCGGAACGAATGCAAAGCGATCCTGAAATCTATAACATTGATTTCTTTCATTGCTTATTATTTTGATTAATTGTAAGATTCTTTATTTATGTTTATAAATACAATTCCATTTTATATATGACTTTGTAATATTCCCTTACCATCTATTACATTTATTAAGTCAATGTATTTCAGTAAAAAGAATAAATAAGATAAAATATTAAAGAAAGAATAATAATAAAACAAGAGAATAACGAGATAAGAGAGAAAGAATAAAACATAATCTTTAAAGGGTTAACCACTTAAATTGATTATATAAAAAGATCTTAATAATATGTATACTTTAATGATAATCAAGATTAATTGCTATATTTTATAATTCTATAAGAACATAAGAACACAAGAAAATGGGAGTCTGCAGAAAGCCGATTGGCCTAAGCAAGGCAGATCCCTGTCCCACACAACCCCAATTCAATTACAATGCCCAATTATAGGCTCAACACTCTGACCCTGAGGATCATCTTACCAAAACGGTTAGAGATTAACGCAGGATTATGGGGGTCTGCAGAGTGCTGATTAGCCCAACCCTGCTGATCCCCCTTCATACCCAACCCTTCTCGTCCATATGTTTATCCAATTTTATCTTAAAGCTCCCTACCGTTTTAGATCCCACTATAGCACTTGGTAGTCCATTCCACCCATCTACAACTCTGTTACCAAACCAATATTTGCCTATATCTTTTCTGAAACGAAATTTATCTAATTTGAAACCATTGGTACGAGTTCTTTCGCTATCACTGAGCTTTAGTACATTTGTCATTTCCCCTTTGTTAATCCCACTAACCCACTTGAACACCTCTATCATATCCCCTCTAACGCTGCGTCTCTCTAACGAATGTAAACCTAATTTCTTCAACCTTTCTTCATACGGCAGATTTCTAATATTATGGAATTTTTTTGTCATTCTACGCTGTACTCTCTCCAATGAATCTATGTCCATTCTGTAATAAGGACACCAAAAATTGGACAGCATAATCCATATGGGGTCTCACTAATGACAAGTAAAGTTTTAAGATAACATCAGCAGTTCTGTTACTCACACTCCTAGAGATGAACCCGAGAATCCTGTTTGCCTTATTACGAACGCTTATACACTGTTTTCTAGGCTTCAAATCATTGCTAACAAACACACCTAGATCTTTCTCGCAGTCTGAATTTTCTAATTCTAAATTAGCTAGTTTATATTTAACATTTGTTTGCATCTTCCCTATCTTTAATACCTTGCATTTGTCAAGAACATAAGAACATAAGAAAATGGGAGTCTGCAAAAAGCCGATCGGCCCATACAAGGCAGATCCCTGTCACACCCAACCCCAATTACAAGGCCCAATTGTAGGCCCAACTCACTTATACCTTGAGTAGTGCCCCACCAAAATGGTCAGGGATTAACACAAGATTACGGGGGTCTGCTCAGCGCCGATTTGCCCACACCTGGTAGAGCCCCCTCACACCCAGCCCATATCGTCCATATGCCTATCTAATTTTATCTTAAAGCTTCCTATCGTTCTTGATCACACTATATCACTTGGTACCCTATTCCACCCATCTACAACTCTGTTACCAAACCAATATTTGCCTATATCATTTCTGAAACGAAATTTATCTAAATTGAAACCATTTGTAAGAGTTCTTTCGCTATCACTGAACTTTAGTACATTTTTCATGTCCCCTTTATTAATCCCACTAACCCACTTGAATACCTCTATCATATCCCCTCTAACTCTGCGTCTCTCTAACGAATGTAAGCCTAATTTCTTCAACCTTTCTTCATACGGAAAATTTCTAATATTATGGATATTTTGTTTCATTCTACGTTGTATTCTCTCCAATGAATCTATGTCCATTCTGTAATTAGGACACCAAAATTGAACAGCATAATCCATATGGGGCCTCGCTAATGACAAGTAAAGTTTTAAGATAACATCATCAGTTCTGTTACTCACACTCCTAGATATGAACCCGAGAATCCTGTTTGCCTTGTTACGAACGCTTATACATTGTTTTCTAGGCTTCAAATCATTGCTAATAAACACACCTAGATCTTTCTCACAGTCTGAGTTTTCTAATTCCATATTAGCTAGTTTATATTTAACATTTGTATGCATCTTCCCTATCTTTAATATCTTGCATTTGTTAATGTTAAACTTCATCTGCCAATTTACTGACCATTCGTGTAAGGTATCTAGATCCCTTTGCAGACACTCTATATCTCTATCTGAATCAATTTTTGTCCCCATTTTGGTATCGTCTGTAAATTTATTTATCCTACTAGTTATACCTAAATCAAGGTCATGTATGTATATAATAAACAACAGAGGACCTAATACAGAACCCTGGGGGACACCACTTTTGACTGCTCCCCATTCTGACTTGGTACCATTTATGCTGACTCTCTGCTTCCTACCAGTTAGCCATGACCTAATCCATCCTAACAACGCCCCACCTATTCCATGTGCCTCAACCTTTCTCATCAATCTCTCATGAGGGACTCTGTCGAAAGCTTTACTGAAATCTAAATATATAATATCATATGACTTGTCATTATCTACTGCTTTATATACCTCTGAGAAAAAACTAAGCAAATTTGTAAGGCAAAACCGTCCCTGAGTGAATCCATGCTGAGAAGAATTAATTAAGTTAAATGTTTCTAAGTGGTTTCTCATTTTCCTAGCAATAATTGACTTTAGTAACTTTCCTATGATTGAAGTGAGACTAATGGGACGGTAATTGGATGCTATTGATTTATCACCTTTTTTGAAGATCGGAACTACATTTGCAAGCTTCCAAGCTTCTGGAACTATACCTGTTTATAATGACTTGTAAAATAGAAATGTTAATGGGTAACTTAACTCATCTCTGCATTCTTTTAATACTCTAGCATATACCTCATCAGGACCAGGCGATTTATGAGGTTTCAGTCTGTCAATTTCCTTAAGCACATAATTTCTACTTATAGTAACCGTCAATGTTAAACTTCATCTGCCAATTTACTAACCATTCATGTAAGGTATCTAGATCCCTTTGGAGGCACTCTATATCGCTATCTGAATCAATTGATCTCAATTTTTGGCCCCAACTCTGTTCCTCATTCATATCAATGATCTCATATCTACCACTCATAATCCAATACATTCCTACGCAGATGACTCAACACTCCACAGTTCCTTCACATTTACCAATTCTTTCACCCAACCCGATCTTATAAATTCAAAAATAAACACTGCAATTTCTCTGAACCAGGACCTTTCTAGAATTAATGAATGGGGACAAAAATTCTAGTTTCCTTTAATGCACAGTAAACCAAGTACATTCAATTTTCTAACCGACAGAATCTCACTGACTCCCATATATTTTTTAATGATGTAAATATTCCCACTTCCCCTAGTATTGACATTCTCGGTGTAACATTAACTACTAACTTGAGCTGGACACATTATGTTAGAAGCATTGCTAAGAATGCCTCTAAAAAACTGGGACTCTGTACAGAGTTCGAGAATTCTTCACTGACGAGCAGTTGGCCGTAATATATAAAAGTCATGTGCGTTCTCAGATGGATTACTGTTCACCTCTGTGGAGTGGAAGTGGAGTGGTTGCATTGAGGCAGTTGGACAAAATTCAAAATAAAGCTATTAGATTATTCAATAACCCTGCAATCACACAGGACCTTCCTACATTATCCATACGAAGAAACGTTGCATCCCTTGCATTATTCTACAGATATTTTCACACCAATTGTTCCGAGGAACTTGCTTCAATTGTGCCGCCTCTCTACATATTTCCCCGTAGAACTAGGGCAGCTGAGAGCGCCCATGAATTTACACTTTCTCCTCCACAATGCAGAACTTCTGCTTATCAAAATTCATTTATCCCTAGAACTACTATTCTTTGGAATTCACTTCCCTCGAGTTGCTTTCCACAAACTTACAATCTACAAAAGTTTAAATCCAGTTGTTACAAACATTTTATGAATGGAGGATGCTTTTAGGCACATGGACCTTTTTGTTTTATCTGTGTTTTTCCTTCCTCCATTCATTGTCTCTTTAAAAAAAATAGTATCGTCTGCGAATTTACTTATCCTACTAGTTACACCTAAATCTAGGTCATTTATGTATATACGAAACAACAGGGGACCTAATACCGATCCCTGGGGGACACCACTTTTGACTGCTCCCCACTCTGACTTGGTACCATTTATGCTGACTCTCTGTTTCCTACCAATTAGCCATGACCTAATCCATCCCAACAACGATCCTCCTATTCCATGTGCCTCAACCTTTCTCATCAATCTCTCATGAGGGACTCTGTCGAAAGCTTTACTGAAATCTAAATAAATAATATCATGACTTGTCACTATCTACTGCTTCATATACCACTGAGAAAAAGCTAAATTTAAATACATATGTTGCATCTACCGTTCCCCAAATACTCCTCCAGAGCAAAGTCTTTTTGATTCTCTGTCCTCACAACTCAGTGTCCTCAACTTAAATGCTTCTTCTGAAATCACTGTGTTGGGTGATTTTAATGTCCATAATGTTGAATGGCTCACTCATTCAGCCAGGACTGATGATGCTGGTCTTGAATGTGAGCTATTTGCAGACTCATTTAATCTCATTCAACTAGTCAACCAACCCACCCGTGTACCAGATAATCCTAATCATAATTCCCACCTACTGGACTTATTTTTAACAACCAATTCAGAAAATTATGATGTTACAGTGAGGTCCTCACTTGGATCTTCTGATCACTGTCTGATACAGGCCACCTGTCTATCACCTACCACACCTTCCCCCTCTGAACCTGTTTTGGTGACTAAATGGCATTACGATAGGGCAGACTGGGAGGGTCTTCAAGGTTTCTTTATTGATATTCCCTGGACCTCTTTCTTTTCTAATGATGCACACTCCACCTTGAGCCACATACAAGATTTTGTAAAAATTGGAATGGAAACTTTTATTCCTCATCAAAAGTACAGTAAAAGATCTAATTCACCTAAATGGTTTGACCATAATTGTGCTAGAGTAACTGAACAAAAAGCAATAGCCTACAATGCATACACAAGATCAAAAACACATGAAGCCTTTAATTACTTTAGAAACATCAGAAATCATGCCAAAACTGTATTAAACCTAACTAAATCAAACTTTCTCCATAAGCAGGCAAATAAACTTCTAAATAATCCAAATGATAACAAAATATTTTGGTCTACTCTTAACTCATTCAAATCCAACTTCACTACTGCTTCATCCATTCCACCATTAAAATCTCCGACTGGCAATCTTGTAAGTGACCCACGAGGTAAAGCTAACCTTCTTGCAGATATTTTCTCCACCAACTCAACCTTAGATGACATAAATCAAGATGTCCCTGAACTTAATTTTAATTCACCTGAAATTCCCTCACTTAAGATCCACACCAGACATGTCAAAACTATTTTGCAGAATCTCTCAGTAGATAAGGCTCCTGGTCCAGATGAAATTCCTCCAATAGTACTTAAGAATTGCTCCTTGGTGCTCGCTCCTGTACTGGCAAAATTTTTCCGTCTGTGTACTCATACCTCATGCTTCCCAGTACCCTGGAAAGAAGCAAACATCCATCCAGTTCCTAAAAAAGGTGCCTCTTCAGATCCATCAAACTACAGACCAATAGCTATAACTTCCACTCTTGGCAAAGTTTTTGAAATTATATTAAATAATCACATAATTAAGCATCTGGAGAATAATAAATTAATCAGTGATAGGCAATATGGTTTTAGACGATGTCGATCAACTGCAGACATTCTTTGCCTTCTTACGCATCAAATCAACCAAGCTACAGACCAACATGGTGAAACACATACAATAGCACTGGATATATCAAAGGCATTTGATAGAGTCTGGCATCAATCCTTATTGTCGAAGATGTCACACTACGGCCTTGCATCATTAGTTCCACTAATTTCTTCTTATCTTCATAACAGAAAAATACGTGTAATGGTAGATGGCCTTTATTCTCAATTTCACTCAATAAATGCTGGTGTTCCCCAGGGATCAGTTTTGGCCCCAACTCTGTTCCTCATTCATATCAATGATCTCATATCTACCACTCATAATCCAATACATTCCTACGCAGATGACTCAACACTCCACAGTTCCTTCACATTTACCAATTCTTTCACCCAACCCGATCTTATAAATTCAAAAATAAACACTGCAATTTCTCTGAACCAGGACCTTTCTAGAATTAATGAATGGGGACAAGAGAATCTAGTTTCCTTTAATGCACAGAAAACCAAGTACATTCAATTTTCTAACCGACAGAATCTCACGGACTCCCATATATTTTTTAATGATGTAAATATTCCCACTTCCCTAGTATTGACATTCTCGGTGTAACATTAACTACTAACTTGAGCTGGACACATTATGTTAGAAGCATTGCTAAGAATGCCTCTAAAAAACTGGGACTCCTGTACAGAGTTCGAGAATTCTTCACTGACGAGCAGTTGGCCGTAATATATAAAAGTCATGTGCGCTCTCAGATGGATTACTGTTCACCTCTGTGGGGTGGAAGTGGAGTGGTTGCATTGAGGCAGTTGGACAAAATTCAAAATAAAGCTATTAGATTAATCAATAACCCTGCAATCACACAGGACCTTCCTACATTAGCCATACGAAGAAACGTTGCATCCCTTGCATTATTCTACAGATATTTTCACAGCAATTGTTCCGAGGAACTTGCTTCAATTGTGCCGCCTCTCCACATCTTTCCCCGTAGAACTAGGGCAGCTGAGAGCGCCCATGAATTTACACTTTCTCCTCCACAATGCAGAACTTCTGCTTATCAGAATTAATTTATCCCCAGAGCTACTACTCTTTGGAATTCACTTCCCTCGAATTGCTTTCCACAAACTTACAATCAACAAATGTTTAAATCCAGTTGTTACAAACATTTTATGAATGGAGGATGCCTTTAGGCACATGGACCTTTTTGTTTTATCTGTGTTTTTCCTTCCTCCGTTCATTGTCTCTTAAAAAAAAAAAAAAAAAAAAAAAAAAGCAAATTAGTAAGGCAAGAACGTCCCTGAGTGAATCCATGCTGAGAAGAATTGATTAAGTTAAATTTTTCTAAGTGGCTTCTAATTTTCCTAGCAATAATAGACTCTAGCAACTTTCCTATGATTGATGGGAGACTAATGGGATGGTAATTGGATGCTATCGATTTATCACCTTTTTTGAAGATCGGAACTACATTTGCAAGCTTCCAAGCTTCTGGAACTAAACCTGTTTCTAATGACTCGTTAAATAAAAATGCTAATGGACTACTTAACTCATCTCTGCATTCTTTTAATACTCTAGCATATAGGCTACCTCGTCAGGACCAGGCGATTTTTGAGGTTTCAGTCTGTCAATTTCCTTAAGAACATAATTTCTACTTATACTAACTGACTTATATAATGACCTATTAATAATAATACTATAATGACCTCTATAATGACCTATAAACCCTTGCTTACTTACCAAGCTTTTTATATTCGTAATTAATAGCCTACATAATATTTAACAGTAAAATAATCCTTTATGACTTGAAATACTTTCATGATTGGTTATAATTGTAGTGTATCAAAGTATAATGGATAAATAGTCCAAAACAGCTAAAAGGAAAGCAAGTAACATCACGAACTTTGACAATTTAAGCTTTATTGGCCTTCAGCTGTCTTGACCATTTCATATTCTCTGTATAGTCTAGATTTACTAAGTTAACCACTTTGGAATCCAGATACGTAACAATATATATACAATAAACTAAAACAACTAATAATAAAAATAATAGAGAGAACATCATAAATCAGGTCAAACTAAAGATGAGCATTGCATATGACCATTGAATAGCGGGGGCTTCATATGATGAAACAAGATGTCGGAAATTATGATCAATATAATAGATGAAGTAGACTATAAGAAATAGTAACAGTGGAGGCTTGTAAGATAAAGAAGAGTGAGTGAAACAACATAATAGATAGTACAGAGAGAGTGCATGTGTCGATACAAAACAATGGAAGTGACAGACGCACAAAAGCGTATAAAGAGGAAAGAAAAACATGTGAATGGTGTTTGAATTGGTTCAAGTTAGACTTTACTATATCTATCCCCCTCCCCCCGTCTTCCTGTGTCTTTATTGAGAGAGAGAGAGAAGAGGAACATATTGTGCATTCCGTTCGCCAGGGGTTGTATATTATAAGTTTCATGATTTAGTTGTAAAATACATTATATTTATTTTCCAATCCAGCATCCTTCCCTCCCCCAGCCACCCGTCCTCATCACCCAACCGACCCCAACACCTCAGTAAACCGACATTACATTGTTTGTCGTTATCATAATGTTATTCGAGCCACATTACTCAGTAAAGTAGACTGGAACTGTTACGGTATCCTAAACTGTATGGTCGATGCGCTCATAATTTCACCAGAATCACGTGCTATACATAGTAGTTTGGTTATGAGATTAACTAAACTGTATTCCACCGTAAAATAAAATACAAATGTATAGATTTACGTATGTACCAACACGTCCCTGGGTAAATAAGCACAATTGAGGATAATGTATGCATTGGGTTCTAAAATGGCTGTTACATCGATGGCCATACATTGCCTGCCTTATGGGACCATTCTGGATTGTGTTACCGCCTTCCTAAAACTGGTGTCGCACGAGCGATTTTTCAGTCAATTTCTACAGGCAAATGTAGTTTGGGATAATCAAAATTCAAGTCTTATCATAAATCAGCCACCTAGCATTATCTACTTTCAGTCTGGTTTCCGATGCCAGTGTGAAAGAGCTTCAAAATAATACGAGACAAAACTTGCTCATCGAAAATTGCCGGAATAATATAATAGAAATAACTGTAGATTGCCGGAATAATATAATACAAATAACTGTAGATTGCCGGAATAATATAATAGAAATAATTGTAGATTGCCGGAATAATATAATAGAAATAACTGTAGATTGCCGGAATAATATCATAGAAATAACTGTAGATTGCCGGAATAATATAATAAAAATAACTGTAGATTGCCGGAATATTATAATAGAAATAACTGTAGATTGCCGGAATAATATAATAGAAATAACTATAGATTGCCGGAATAATATAATAGGAATAACTATAGATTGCCTGAATAATATAATAGAAATAACTATAGATTGCCGGAATAATATAATAGAAATAACTGTAGATTGCCGGAATAATATAATAGAAATAACTGTAGATTGCCGGAATAATATAATAGAAATAACTGTAGATTGCCGGAATAATATAATAGAAATAACTGTAGATTGCCGGAATAATATAATAGAAATAACTGTAGATTGCCGGAATAATATAATAGAAATAACTGTAGATTGCCGGAATAATATAATAGAAATAACTGTAGATTGCCGGAATAATATAATAGAAATAACTGTAGATTGCCGGAATAATATAATAGAAATAACTGTAGATTGCCGGAATAATATAATAGAAATAACTATAGATTGCCGGAATAATATAATAGAAATAACTGTAAATTGCCGAAATAATATAATAGAAATAACTGTAGATTGGATATATTTATCTAGTAATTAATGCAAATATGTAAATATGAACACATTGGTAACTAAAGTAATGGGATTATAAATATATCGTATATAACATTTATAGCAAATTATGTTTATGGAAGTGATAAAAAGGCCAAGATTTCATGTATTTCATGTTCGTTTTCTTGTATTTTTTTATCATAGTCATTCTAGTTTGCTCCGGTTTGTCACCCTGATCACATCTCTTCCTTTTCGGTATTTGTAATAAAGAAAGAGGATATCGATCCACTTCCTTTGCTTGAAGTTTATAATAGCGCACAAAGAAAAGTTGGAGAGATCCTGCTCGAAAACAGAGAACGTCGAAAAACAGTGCAGAAGCAGAACAAAAGGTCAGAAGAGACTAACTGATAAGCGAAGAAAGGAGGTACAGGAGGAGAAGGCTAAGGAAGTTGTAGATAGTGATAACGAGGAACAAGTTGGAAGAGGGAGAAGAGAAAATAAGAGAGAGAGGAAACAGTAAACAAGGATATTGGAACGAAAGCGATAGAACATTTTGGAGCAAAAGAGTGAAAGAGAGGGGATACATTTCCTGCCTTATGGGACCATTCTGGATAATGTTACTGCCTTCCTAAAACTGGTGTCACACGAGCGATTTTCCAGTCAATATTTACAGGCAATTATAGCATGGGATAATCAAAATTAAAGTCTTATCATAAATCAGCCACCTAGCACAATCTACCTTCAGTCTAGTTTCCGATGCCAGTGTGAAAGAGCTTCAACATACAGTATTACGAGACCAAACTTGCTCATCGAAAATTGCCGTAAAAAGCGCTCGTGTGACACCTTCCTAACTTTACCTCTCTCCTCTCATGTTCTTTGGTTGCTTCCATTTCATCACATGTTAAAGGGAGATGGGCTGGTTTGTCTGGCCCCCTCCTCCCTGGTGTTTAGCCCCATTGTGTTTTAGACTTTATGACGTTCGGCCCATTAGTTTGGCGATTTTAAGATTTGACGCCCACTATGTATGTCCATATTTCGACCCTTTGTACCATTTAGGTGTTTCTCCTGGCGAGTGGTCGCGAGCCTGTAGTTTTAAGAGTAACCAGCCTGCGGCCGGGACATTTTTCTACTAACACATATACAAATGTATCTTTAAGGGGGGTCCAGGGTGTGTTTAAGGGGGGTCCAGAGTGTGTTTAAGGGGGGTCCAGGGTGTGTTTAAGGGGGGTCCAGGGTGTGTTTTAGAGCTTGATGGGAGGGAGGGAGGAAACTAACAAATAATATTATAATTTATTCTTTATTAACTTCACCACAACACCAAACACCTCGAATTAAATTAATGAAAGCACAATCATGTGCGATCCACCAGGACTCGAACCCGGGTTAATACACACAGATTGTTGACACCTTAACCATTACACCACCAAGACGGTTAAAGGTTTGTGCACATGCCTACGGCTTATTATCCATTCTCGAATACTGGATATTAATCTAATCATGTTCATACTCCCACCGCACTATGGTAGCCTAATGTTTAAGTGAGAGGAAAGAATATTCATGGGGCACAGATAATATAGACCGGCCTCGCGACGAAATATCCCTGAACCTACTGATAATCTATTTTTTATTAACTTCACCACAACACAAAACACCTCCAATGAAATTAATGAAAGCACATGTGCGATCCACCAGGATTCGATAAAACAATAACCAAATGAATAGGCCCATCTTCCCTTAACACAGGTTTCCTTCTTTCTAGTCCACAATAACTGCATTTCATAACCTACTTCCGTCATATTTATAAAATGGCTTAAGTGTTCACATTTTTCATTATAATATGTTTTTATTCTCCTAATATTATTTGCCCAAATACCTACACTATATATTCTTCATAAAGCATTTGCCAAACAGATCTATCATTTTGTTCAACTCACATTTCTTGCTGACAAGGTTATTAAGTTGTTAACTATTCTATTCAGTAAAAGATGTTTGGTTTCCCTCGGGGCTTGCTGGCTGTGTTATTGTACAATTAAGCGTTCATGTTATCCTTCTTCTCTTAACTTAATGCTATAAAACAACAAACATTTTAGACGAACTATTTCCAACAGTTATCACCGAACAAAATTACCCTTCTATCTATGCACATATTTCGTCCTTCAGAGATAAACACCTCATTAGGATATCGCTTTTACGAAAATGACTCACCAAATTATACAGTTAGCAGATATTCATACAAACAGCATAGTCAGACATAAATAGAAAATGTAACTACATGAAATAGCTCAGAGATGGATAACACCGAGAACAATAGAGAGCAACGCAATACACTAAAGAGCAGAACCCAAACACACAATCCTTCACCCCCACAGACAAATAGCAAGACAATGGTACAAAGATAAGACTACACTGGTAACTCGCACACACACACACACACACACAGACACACACCCACACACACTAAGAACCCCCAATTTTATTTCATACCCTCCGACACAAATACCCATACAGCCACATTTACAAATTCGGATAACCCTCTCCCCCACTCCAGGCCACATAGTCAACCCACATATATTAACTTTAGTCACCCCCACCCTCCCCCGCCATCCCCCCCCCCCCACCCCCACACACAGTAAGGAACAGAGGTATAGTGAGAGAGAAGGGTGTCGTGGGTGTGGTGGTAATCAGAGGCTCACAACACAATCATTTTCGTGGGGTACAATTCCATGTAGCTCCACAATAGTCCTGTATTTCCTTGTGCTATTCATGATTTGCCTACGTTGATTGTTTATGTATATATCAGAAACATATATATATATATATATATATATATATATATATATATATATATATATATATATTTATTTGTTTTTTTGTTTTGTGTTTATATTCCAACTACTCCCTCTCGGGCATAGGCTGAGAGCCTTTACACTACACCGCTGAACACGATGAGGCCCGTGAGGTCTTGTTCCAGTCTAGGGAGTGAGCCATGCGAAGCACCCCGGTTCGAAGAAACTCCATGTCTGAAGCTGCTCCGCCTCTGCGCTTCACAGTCTCATCCCCCGCACTCGGACCCTCACTCTCAGAAAGCCACCTATTGAGCAATTAACTCACTAGGCATTGCCCCCCTGTAACATATTTTGAATATTGGAATATTCGTACAACACTATTTAATCAGGGAACAGTGAGGGTATTTTTGGGGCATTTTGGTAATGCACTGAAACTAGGTAGGCCTACAGCACAAATTCCATCCCAATATTATCTACCCATTAACATATTGGGATTCGAACCCGGGTCCATTGGAGTAAACCAGTCCAGTGGCAAGACCATTTTGCCACACCTCCCCTATATATATACAGTGTATATATATATATATATATATATATATATATATATATATATATATATAATATATATATACAGTATATATTTTATTAATTTCACCACAACACCAAACACCCCCAATTAAATTAATTAAAGTATATATGTGATCCATATGTGATATATACAGTATGTGTTGTGCTCAATGGCAGAAAACACCAAGATCTAGGAAAGCATGAACATAAAAACTGTCCAAACTGTAGTTAAATAAACTGAAGGGTATGTTCTGTATATTCTTAGTTTGTGATACTTGTATACATTAATATACACTGTTGTTCATATTCCCTTCAGTTTATAAAAGTAGGGGTTATTTATCTATATCGGCCAAAAAGTCTCCTAAAACATTAATTATACTTGTAAAAAAGTTAGTGCAATAATTTGTTCCATATTGGCATTGCAAACTAAACTGAAGGTAGATTACTTTTCGTGGATGATTTTTTTTTTCTTTTTCTAATAAAGCTTAAATTCAAAATATGCATGATACCATAATTTGTGAAAGTATTACTGGGAAAATTGCTGGTGGCCTTCCACTTTTACCTAAAAATATTTTGTGTCAGGACGAGAGCAAAATCAAGCAAATACTTTCAATATTATTTAAAAAAAAAATTGCAGTTGGTTCTTTCACTGTTAGCACGTTCGCCGTATTCCTGAGTGACATTACTCCCTGAAGCAATAGCAAATATCCTTACTGCATGTCAGGTATTTTATTTCAGCAACGTCTCTTGTTCACTTGCATAATGATGACACAATTTCCCAGTGATTTAATATTGCATTTTGATCATATATTATATCGTATGTTCTTAGGGTATATTATATTATATTATAATTATCATTAAATTGTATTGCATCCTATGTTAAGCTATTTTATTTAATATAAATCAAAACAAAATATGCAGGGTTATGATATTGGAAGAATTAATTTGATTTTGCACATACAATAGTGGTATATGTTTTGATATGTGTTGTGTCACTGTTTATTACTATCTAAGTATCGTATTATGCAATGATAATCAGATTTATTATTGCTATTCTAATTTCGGTGTGCAGGCTCTGACAAAATGTGTTTTTAAATAATTTTTAATCAAACTCTTGCGTACGTCGAACAAATAATTTATTTTATTCACGCCGGGGTTAGGAACTTGTCAAATTATAAACTTACGTCATAACTCTTTGTTCTGAGGCAAGTATCAATATAAAGCCGGGATTCCTGAATACATAATTGCTTAGCCTATTCATAATGCTTGCTATTGCTTCTAATTATCTGGATACTGTTTGTTTGGCTGTTTTATGTTGTTGAGAGTTGTTGTCATTGTGTTTGTTGTCCCTCTTATTGTTGTTGTGGTTGTTGTTGTTGTGGATGTCAATGTTGTTATTGTATTGTGAGTGATGGTGATATTGTTGTAGTTGATCCTGTTGTTCTTCATGCTGCCGTTTATGTTGTGGCAATTACCATGTTGTATGCTAGGAATAACTCTTAGATATAGGAAGAGAGCATCGTGGGTAAGAGAGCAAACCAAAATAAAGGATATTCTAGAAATTATTAAGGAACAGAAGTGGAGATGGGCAGGACATGTAGCAAGAAGAGAGGACACTAGGTGGAGTAAAAGACTAACTGACTAGACCCCCAGAGAAGGAAAGCGCGATAGGAGAAGACCAGACAAGAGGTGGAGAAACAAGATAGGAAAGACTGCAGGGGATACATGGCAACGGCTGGCAAAGTCTCGGGAGTCATGGAAAAGGTTAAGGGAGGCTTTTGTCCAGCAGTGGACTCCTAATGGCTGATGAAGATGATGATGATGATGTAGCTTTTGCATTTGTACGTTGCAGGCTTGTGTGTGTGTGTGGCTGCGGTTGTATGTTAGTCTGTGTGTGTGTGTGTTTGTTTTGTATATTGATTTGCGATCCATGTTCCACCAGAAGCAGCCTCGCAATAATTATAAGCTAATTTGTTGTTTGGCTCATGTTTAGCCCCATTGTTTTTTGAGAATTTAAGAAATTCACCCCATTAGTTTAGCGATGTTAAGAACTATCGCCTCATTTCTGTGAATGTTAAGACCTTTTGTGCCATGTAGGTGTCGATTTTTTCTGGCGAATGATAGCGAGCCTGTAATTTAAGAGAAACCGGCTTTTGGCAGGGACATTTGTCTACAGACAAATGTACAACTTTATCTTGAAAGAGGGTCTAGTGGTTGTAATTTTAAGCTTGATGGACGTCTAGGGAACAAACTAAAAACCTCCCCTTAAAGGCCATATTGTTAAATATGGGGAAGGAATTACCTACGAACCTAGTTAACCTCTAACATCAGTAAACATCAATAACACATTCATGATTTGCAAACAGTCTCTAGAATAAGCCACATAAAAATAAGTAGAGAATAGTATCCAGGGTGTTAAACGAAGGCCAAGTCCAATCTTTTTAGTGTTTATTATGTTATATGTAGAGATAAATTTGTGGTTTATAGTTCAATTTATATGTCTATGGAAGTGATAACAAGGGCAAGACTACTATTTCATGTTAATTGTATTGTATTTCTTCTTTTATTCATTCTAGTCTTCACACAAAACTGCTCCGGTTTGACACCCTGATCGTATCTCTTCCCTTTCGGCATTTGCAATAAAGACAGAGGATATCGAACCACTTCCTTTGCTTAAAGCTTATAATAGCATCCAAAGAAAAATGGGACAGATCCTGCTCGAAAACAGAGAACGCCGAAAAACAATGTAGGAGCAGAACAAATGGTCAGAAGATAATAACTGATAAGCAAAGAAAGGAGGCACAGGAGGAGGAGAAAGTTAAGGAAGTTGTAGATAGTGATAACGAAGAACAGGTTGGAGGAGAGGGAAGAGGAAATAAGAGAGAGAGGAAACAAACAGTAAACAAGGATATTGGAACGAAAGATAGACAAATGTTGGAACAAAATAATGAAAGAGAGGAGATATAGTTAATTGAGAGAGAGAGAGAGAGAGAGAGAGAGAGAGAGAGAGAGAGATACTTTATATATATATAGAGAGAGTAGTCGGGCAGATATGTCAAATAGATGTTCACTTCCGGAAGAAAGCATGAACATTTGTCTATAGGGGTTTTTGAGTATGCTGAATCCGATTTTAATGGGATCCACGCTGGCAAACCAAGGGTTCCCACTCAAAATTGACATTGACAAAATATATATTAAAAACAAACGTTTGTCATAGTCAACCTATATTGTTGTGGTCTAGCCACGTTAATCCGTTCATATTTATGTGCAGTATGTGCCTCATGTATTTGACAATAATGACATATCCAAGGATATCAAAGGAAGGATATAAGGGTGAACAATTTTATTTAAAACTCCATCCGAACATTAATGAATATATCTCTTTTCATTTATTTTTCAGGAAAATCATATCCATTGTGCATGCATACATATGCATTAATATGATGATGTGTTTAATTTGCAGAACTTGCCAACGTTCATCATGATTAGCCTTCAATAATTAATCAGGTCTAACTAAACCTTTGATATAGATTTCTGATTAATATTGAAACGAACGTAACAAATGTTTCTAATGTTTTCAGGAATCGAGATGGATGGTGTCTAATACAACCAAGCTATATAGAGCGATGGCGACCAAGAAAATAAAGCTTGACAGTACTTTTGCCCATCACCCGGTATTAACCGAAACAGACTGGACGCTATGTGCTATGTGCCAGAAAAGTTCAACTGAACCCCTGAGAGACCCGTCCCAATGTAAGAATGTAAACCAGTCCAAAGGCTATGAATCGTTAGCTGAGCACATCCAGGAGCTACACTCGCTTAGTGCACTGCCAATGAACATACAGTTGTCACGTTTGGATGACGGTCAAGGTATCGCTGGAACCCTCTTTCAGCACAATGCAAGATGGCACAAAACATGCTACATGAGGTTTAACCAAGCCAAAGTTGAGCGTGCTCGCAAGAAGGTTGCCAAACTAGAAGATCCTGAACCGAAGACTTCTCCACTCAAAGGTAGACTGCGTTGTGCGTTTACTGGAACCTCCTGCCAAGCTAAAGAAAGTCTCTGCTTCTTTTGCGATGAAAAAATGGAGGACACTTATCACACAGCAGCCACACCACGAATGGACACTAATGTTCGGAAGATGGCAACTGAGCTTTGTGATACCCGGCTACTAGCAAAGCTGTCCTCTGGAGACATGACTGCAATAGATGCGATATACCACAAACAGTGTTTGACTGGCTTCAGCAATAGATATAGTGCATTCACCAGGAAAGTGGAATCGAAGGAAGATTCAGATCTAGCCCCTGATGCTATAGCCTTCGCAGAATTGGTGTCCTACATTGAAGAGACTCGTCAGGTAGATGAGCATGCGGAACACATATTCAAGCTGTCAAGCCTCGTACAACTCTTCAGATCACGACTTAAGCAACTTGGCGGTGATATGTCAGAGCGCACAAACTCAACTCGTCTGAAGGAGAAGCTTCTCGCACGAATTCCCGAGTTGGAAGCACATAAAAGCAAGTATGAGGTCATTATCACGTTTAAGAATGACGTTGGAGATACCTTGTTGGAGGCCAAGAAGCGGGACCCTGAGAGTGATGCTGTTGTGCTCCTGAGAGCTGCAAACATAATCAGGAAAGAGATCTTTCAGAAACGCTTCACATTCACGGGATCGTTGCTAGACGAGCAGTATAAGGATAATCCAACTTCCCTACTTGCTTTGGTTCAGATGATTCTTGGAGGTACAAACATCCAAAACCAGACGGAAAAAAATCAGGTCGTGAAAACAGCTGCAATATCAATAGTTGAGCTGCTCACATTCAACACTCTGAAAAGTAGCAGGAAAGAAGACACTGCTCTACAGACTCGACACAGCCTGGAACGAGAAACTAGACTTCCTTTGTACCTTGGGTTGCTGATCCACAACAAGACCCGAAAGCGTGACTTGATTGACACTCTTTTCGAGAAGGGATTGTCTGTATCATATGACCGAATAGTACAGCTGTCCACAGATGTAGCAAACAGTGCATTGACCTCGTTTGAAGATGCTGGGGTTGTGTGCCCAACAGTCCTGAGAAAAGATCTCTTCACAACAGGCAATCACGACAACATAGACCACAATCCTACATTGACTTCAGTACAAACTGCGTTCCATGGAACAGCCATCTCTCTGACGCAGCATGTTACGAATGAATGTGCTGGCACAGAGCTCCAGAACAAACCTCTCATCCACAAGGGCACACCAAGCGCAACGAAGATCAAGCCAATCATGGACTCGTACAGTACTGTCCCACCAGCTACATTCCCAACCGATAACCCTACACCATGCAAGACTGAGGGACAAGCTGTCCCCGAAAACTCACCAGTCGACTCAGATGAGCTGCAGATCTCATGGGCACAGGCAGTTGAGAAGCTGCTGGAGAAACCTGAAATTAATTCATATGATAACATCTCTTGGTCAGCACATTTTGCAGCGTCACAAGATTCCTGCCCCAGACCACCAGCGATATCCGGGATCATGCCATTATTCCGTGATAATGCGCATTCTTTGGCGATGGTAAAGCATGGCATGGATGTAATCGCTAAAGCTACCGAACATGTGCATCCAGGACAAGTCCCGATATTGACTGTTGATCAGCCGCTGTATGTCATCGCCAAGAAGATACAGTGGACCTGGCCAGCTGCCTATGGCGAAGACAAGTATGTGGTGATGATGGGTGGATTGCATAGAGAGATGGCGTTGCTGAAAGTTCTGGGAGATTGGCTAGATGGCAGTGGATGGTTGATTGTACTGACGACTGCAAACGTTACCACAGATGGTAGGGCTGATTCTCTTAGGAAGGGATCATTCATTTCACGTTCTCAGTGGGCTCATCAAGTAACAGCTGCTGCACTGTTTTGCTTATGTAGCCAAGCCTACAATTCATACAAAACAGAAACAGAGGCAGACGCGAGGCCTGTGATGCCATTCGAAGACTGGTGCACACACATGGAGACGCAGCATCCGCAGTTTCGGTACTGGAGCAAAACCTTCAAACTTGAGGCGCTCTTCCTCCAGTTCATGCAGTCACAGCGTGAAGGAAACTTTGAGCTCTACATTGGCACACTGGGAAGAATTGTGCCATGGATGTTTGCCATGGATCACTTCCACTATGCGAGGTGGTTGTCTGTTCATGTGCGAGATCTGCTGTAGCTACAGCGTGAATGCCCAGCAGTGTGCAACGAGTTCAAAAAAGGACACTTTGTGACACAGAAGACAACTTATCGCTTCTCCATGATGGCACATGACCATGTACACGAGCAGCTCAATGCTGTGTTGAAAGGGGATGGTGGAATAATCGGCATCACTGAAAATGAATCAGCCCTCAGGCGGTGGATGATTGCCGGCCCCGAGATGGCCAGGATCATACATGAGGTGGAAGTGAGCACATCTCAGAAGACAACCCACAATGCTCGACACCATGAACAAACTCTGACCACACAAAAGAGATTTGCAACAAATGTCCAAAGCGTGATAGATGTTCTGAATGAATTGGGTAATCCCTTCACAGAAACGAGCGCTGATCTCCTCACACTGGACACGAAGGTCACCATGGCTGATCAAGTCATCAAGAACTACTCAGAAGCTGAGGAAATAGGAAGGACTCAATACAGCACCTTCGTTGATTTGCGAGTTGTGAAGATGGAGAAGCCTTTCAATGATACTATTCCAAAGAACAAGCTCCAGATGTTCAAGTCAGGAGAACGGAAAGTGTCTTCGAAGATAAAGTCCAAAATGTCCAACATGCAGAGCAACCTGCAGCTATTTTCGCGAATGTACATCTCTTGTCAAGCACGAAATGGTGAGATGGACGTTTTCTTCCAGCATGAGAACCACTCGTGGCCAACGTCTCTGGCTGAAAACAACCTGATGCGTCTCGGAGACAAGGCTGACTTTCTGAATTGTCTGGAACCGCTAGCACCACGTCCACAGACCACACCTACTGTGGACGTGAAGATCTTTGATGGTGCCGCCCTCGTCCATAGGTTGGATCCGAAGACTGCCACAACATATGTGAAAACGTTCAAAGACTATGCAGAGTATGTCTTTGTCCCGTATCTGAAGAAGCAGCTTGAACATGCTGCACGGGTAGATGTTGTATGGGATACCTACATGGCTGACAGTCTGAAAGCGCACACCAGAGAGGGCCGAGGTACAGGAGAAGTTCTTCGTGTGTCTGAGAAAACACGACTCCCACACAACTGGAAAAGTTTCTTGCGAGTTGACAGCAACAAGACAGAACTCTTCAGGTTTCTAGCCACAGCCATTGAATCTGAAGCAACAGCAACAGGGAAGATGCTGATCACAACCAAGGGTCAGAGTGTTGCCTCATCCGCAACACTGGATGCTTCTGACCTACATCCATGCTCACACGAAGAGGCATACTACCGAATGATGCTCCATTGCTTCCATGCGTACAAACTTGGCATGAAGAAGATAATGTTGCATGCCACTGACACGGACGTACTGGTTCTTGCCATTGTGACTGCAATCGACATGGCAGATTGTGAACTTTGGTTAGTTTTCGGACATGGTGCCCACTTCCGTTATATTGGAGCTCATATTGTTGCCAGTGAGATGGGCAATGATTACTGCAGAGGCTTGCCATTCATGCATGCATTGTCAGGCCATGACACGGTGTCGTCATTCAGCTCCATCGGTAAGAAGACCGCCTGGGAAGTATGGAAATCACTTCCACAAATCAACGACGTATTTCATCGGTTGTCAGATACTCCGGATGAAGTGACAGAAGATGACATGAAAGAACTCGAGAGATATGTGGTCCTGCTCTACTGTCGCACATCACAGCTCACTGAAGTGAATGAAGCAAGGAAGCAACTCTTCTCCTACGGTAATCGGAATCTGGAAAACATCCCGCCGTCACGTGAAGCACTGCTACAACATGTAAAGCGAGTGGCTTACCAAGCAGGACACGTCTGGGGACAGGCTCTGAAGGCCAGTCCTACTCTTCTTAGTCCTTCCGAGTTGGGATGGAAACTAGACAGTGAAGGAATCTGGGTGCCCTTATGGAGTACCCTCCCTGAAGCATCAAAGGGGTGCAGAGAACTTGTCAAGTGTGCGTGCAAGAAACGCTGCACAGGACGATGCCAATGCTCCAAAGCCAGTCTCCCCCTGCACACAGCTCTGCTTCTGTGGTGGACATTGTACACCAAGGGACATGTTCTAATTGGTAAATAGATGATCCAATAATGCTTATTGATTGTTATATTGCTATGTTTAGTCGGGCAGATATGTAACAATATGTTTCATTGACGAATATTCCTACTTTGTCTATAATATCATTAAATTTAATTTTCACTATCATATGTGGCACGTAAAACGAATCAAAATCTTATGGAAAGCATATTTGTTGTTTACACAAGTATACTACAATACTCTTTTGCATGATACATATCAAAAAATTAAATTTTGGAATATAACAAGCATCTAATAAATATTCAATGTAGTTAAAAAAAGTTGCGGTCGCAAAGAAATGGCGATTTGACCCCTTCCATGTTCAATGTCAATTTTGAGTGGGAACCCTTGGTTTGCCAGCGTGGATCCCATTAAAATCGGATCAGCATACTCAAGAACCCCTATAGACAAATGTTCATTCTTTCTTCCAGAAGTGAACATCTTGGTCTTATATTGTTACATATCTGCCCGACTAAGGTCAACCATGCTGCCCTGATTTACCCCTTCTGTACCAGCGACGTATTTTCAATTGTAGTCTTGCTATATTCAGATTATTTGTATGAAGTTTATAATGGAGTTAAGTGAGATAGTTTGAAGTCTGTTAATTGCTGAAGGCCCCTTTTTAACTGCATATAATGGTATAATAGTTGCCAGAATAAAGTTAAAAGGACGTCACCAGTACTGAATGGGTTAAGCGATTTTTTTTTCTGACGGCCTCTGGTTCCTAACTGACCTTTGTCTTATATTGTTTGGTCTTTGCATCATGATCGCTTGGTGAGTGAACACAGTTAATCCAATCGCATAAGACTCAATCCACTTATAGTAACCGTATTAACAGTTCATTAATATAAAACACACATAATTTTATACCATATTTTATAGCATAACCTAATATGGCGTAGAAAATGCATGACTGATAATACCGCAGTCGACGACTTACGGTTCTGTGTTATAAACCATCATACTGTAAAACAATACCATCACCACCTTTACCACCATCAAACACCACTACCATACCCCACTACATTATAAACCATCACACTATAAGCCATCACCACCACCACCACCATCAAACACCACCACCATACCCCACTACATGATAAACCATCACCACCAGCACCATATACCAATACATTATTAACCATCACACTGTAAACCACCACCACCACCATACGCCACTACAACATAAACAATAACACTGTAAACCACCAACACCACCATACAACACTACATTATAAACCGTGATCACCACCACCATAGACAACTACATTATAAACCTTCATCACCATCACCACCACCACCATACACCAATACATTATTAACCATCACACTGTAAACCACCACCACCACCATACGCCACTACAACATAAACAATAACACTGTAAACAACCAACACCACCATACAACACTACATTATAAACCGTGATCACCACCACCATACACAACTACATTATAAACCTTCATCACCATCACCACCACCACCATACACCACTATATTATAAACCTTCATCACCATCACCACCACCACCATACACTATTACATTATAAACCACCACCACTACCATAAACCAATACATTATAAACAACCACCACCACCAAAACCACGACATTATAAACCACCACCACCACCACAACCATACACCATTACATTATAAACCATCTCCAACACTACTATACACCACTACATTAAAGACCACCACCACCATTACATTATAAACCATCACCAACACTACCATACACCACTACATTATAAACCACCACCACCACCACCACCATCATTACATTATAAATAATCACCAACACTACCATACACCACTACATTATTAACCACCACCACCACCACCATTACATTATAAACCACCACCACCACCATACACAACTACATGATAAACCACCATCACCACAATACACCATTACATTATAATCCACCACCACCACCACTACATTATAAACCATCACCACCACCATACACCACTACATTATAAACCATCACCATACACCACTACATTATAAACCACCATCACCACCACCACCATACACCACTACATTATAAACCATCATCACCACCACCATACACCATTACATTATAAACCATCATCACCGCCACCACCATTACACTATAAACCATCATCACCACCACCACCATTACATTAAAAACCATCGTCACTACCACCACCATACACCATTACATTATAAATAATCACCACCACCACTACTATACACCATTACATTATAAATCACCACCACCATCACACTCTACTACATTATAAACCACCATCACCACCACCACCATTACATTATAAACCACCATCACCACCACATTATAAACCATCATCACCACCACCATACACCACTACATTATAAACCGCCATCACCACCACCATACACCACTACATTACAAACCACCACCACCATACACCACTACATTATAAACCACCATCACCATCACATTTTATACCACCATAACCATCACCATACACCACTACATTATAAACCATCACCACCACCACCATACACCACTACATTATAAACCATCATCACCACCACCATACACCACTACATTATAAACCACCATCACCACCACCATACACCACTACATTACAAACCACCACCACAATACACCACTACATTATAAACCACCATCACCACCACCATACACCACTAGATTACAAACCACCACCACCATACACCACTACATTATAAACCACCATCACCACCACATTTTATACCACCATAACCATCACCATACACCACTACATTATAAACCATCACCACCACCACCATACACCACTATATTATAAACCATCATCACCACCACCATACACCACTACATTATAAACCACCATCACCACCACCATACACCACTATATTACAAACCACCACCACCATACACCACTACATTATAAACCACCATCACCACCACCATACACCACTACATTACAAACCACCACCACCATACACCACTACATTATAAACCACCATCACCACCACATTTTATACCACCATAACCATCACCATACACCACTACATTATAAACCATCACCACCACCACCATACACCACTACATTATAAACCATCATCACCACCACCATACACCACTACATTATAAACCACCATCACCACCACCATACACCACTACATTATAAACCACCACCACCATACGCCACTACATTATAAACCACCATCACCACCACCACCATTTCATTATAAACCACCACCACCAGCATATACCACTACATTATAAACCTCCATCACCATCATACACCACTACATTATTATACCACCACCACCATCATATACCACTACATTATACACCACCATACACCATTACATTATAAACCACCACCACCATACACCATTACATTATAAACCTCCATCACCACCACATTATAAACCACCACCACCATCATACACCACTACATTATAAACCACCATCACTATACACCATTACATTATAATCCACCACCACCACCACCATACTCCATTACATTATAAACCACCACCACCACCACCATCATACACCATTACATTATAAACCACCACCACCATCATATACCATTACATTATAAACCACCACCACCACCACCATACAGCCTTACATTATAAACCATCACCACCACCATATACGATTACATTATAAACCACCACCATACACCATTACAGTATAAACCATCACCACCACCATACACCATTACATTATAAACCACCACCTCCACCATACACCACTGAATTATAAACCACCATCACCACCATCACCATACACCACTACATTATAAACCACCGTTCACCACTACATTATAAACCACCATCACCACCATACACCAATACATTATAACCATACACCACTACATTATAAACCACCACCACCATACACCAATACATTATAAACCATCATCACCACCACCACCATACACCACTACATTACAAACCATCATCACCACCACCACCACTACATTATAAACCATCACCATCACCACCTACACCACTACATTATAAGCCATCATCATCACCACCACCACCACCATACACCACTACATTATAAACCAACAACACCGGCACCACCATACACCACTACATTATAAACCATCACCACCACCACCATACACCACTACATTATAAACCATCATCACCACCACCATACACCACTATATTATAAACCACCTATCTGTCTTACCATAGGGTCACTACTAAACTTGGCTCTCCTCCCCGTGACTCTGACCCCCCGCAGCAGCCGCCCCCGTCCAAGTCACATGCTTGGCTATACTCTTGGGGCTAGGTTGTGTGGCCCCGGAATTGACCTGATGTTGTTTTCCCCCCGGGGGGTGCTCTAGGCTGCCCTGGGGAACTAGAACCCTCTGTTGCCTCCCTAAATGCCCCGCCACTAGACCCAAGGATGACGTCGGTAGTGCGGCATCTGTCATGAGTCCCGGGTGAGGCTGAACATAGTGTTCCTTGGCTAAGGTGTGTTGCATGCTGCACGTGCGAGGCAGTGTGTGCTGCTGACCTGCCGTACACGCTGCTGGTGGAGGTGGTGGTGTTGGTGCTGGATAAGCCTTTGAGGAGTGCTGGAGAGAGTGCTGGGTAGGGGACAGGTCGTTGCAAGAGGCTGAGCAGTACTGGGGTGGGGGAGGAATGTGGGCTGGGATGGTAAACACTGCCGGGCACCCAGTACCCCACCACCACCCACAGAAAATATATTAAAACTAAGACTTTGCCATCATAATTTGTTTATTTTACCCTTGCAGTATGGTGGCCAGTATTATTAATTTATCTTAGTTAGTTTATTTTGGCTATCTTTTATCCATTTTGTCCCGATTGGGAAGAATGTTCAAGTCAAAAAGTTAAAGTATAAACTTATTTCCTTTTGGATTTCTAGTGATCCATCTTAAGCGAAATCAAATTGCTTAGTGTTATCAAGAAAACAAATTAAAATAACGTCATCGAACTGACGTGCGTACTGGTGAGTGCAGTTAATTAAACAGTGCAATAATACTAAAGTGCATTGCGCTATACATAACTTCCTAAAATGGAAATAGTAGTAATGTGTAAGTGAAATGAATGCACATGGATTATTTTCAAAGTGAGAGCATTATTTAAAGTTAATATTTTCCTCTTATTTAAAATTGAAAATCATCACAACATTCAAAATGCCAACGTGCAAAGAGTGTACTTGCATATTGTTCAAAGCGAAGCTATTAAAGGTGAAGATATTTTATTATAAATGTTAAATAGAGTAGGGAAATATAATGGTGATTAATGCAATAACTATTCATATTCTTATATATACTGTAAGATATCAATATATTTTCATTCGGCATGGTCTTCTCGTTCTCTTAAAAAAACATGTATTCTACACTGATTAGAACAGGTTAATCCAGTATTTATACGAGTCGATATCTACTGTAGTTATGTATTAGTATAACAAATGAAATTATTTAGTATTATAAGCATAAGTCGATGAAAATGGTGGTACTATCAAGGTATTATATATATATTAGTTAATAACATTGAACTTGGTATATGAAAATTATAACTCAATGTTTGTATTTCAGAGACACAACTATGTTATTTCAAAAATCTGTATACATCAAAATGGTCAGGCAAATGTTTAAAGAGTTCATGTTAAACCATTGGATCATATTAAATCCTATTAACCCTTTGAGGATCATGACGCATGTTGACAGTATATTAGGCTATCATTAGACAAGTCTAGCTCTTCCCAAGCTTTCTGGCATCTAGCCAAAAACCTCTCCAACAATTTCTCTTCCTCGTCTTTCCCTCCCCTTTCCCACTCTGATGGCACAACCATCACTTCTTCCTCTGACAAAGCTAAACTCTTCGCTCAAACTTTTGCTAGAAACTCCACCTTGGATGATTCCGGTGCTATTCCTCCCTCTCCGCCCTCCTCTCTCTTACTTATGCCTAATATCCTAATCTCTTCTAAAGATGTACTTTCTACCCTCTCTGGGCTTAACACTAATAAGGCGTACGGTCCGGACGGTGTTCCTCCTGTTGTTCTCAAAAACTGTGCTTCCGTGCTGACTCCCTGCCTAGGCAAACTCTTTCGTCTCTGTCTATCCTCTAACGTCTTCCCTTCATGCTGGAAGTTTGCTCACATTCAACCTGTCCCAAAGAAGGGTGACCGCTCTCAACCCTCCAACTATCGTCCAATTGCTCTTATCTCTTGTCTTTCTAAAGTTTTTGAAACTATTCTTGCTTCCAAATTTCTTAAGCATTTCTCTTCTCATAATCTGCTCTCAGATCGCCAGTATGGCTTCCTTAAGGGTCGCTCTACTGGTGATCTTCTTTCATATCTTACTAACTCTTGGTCATCCTCCTTCCGGGACTTCGGTGAGACTTTTTCTATTGCACTAGACATATCGAAAGCCTTCGATAGAGTCTGGCATAAATCTTTAATTTCTAAACTACCCTCCTTCGGTTTCTATCCCTCCATCTGTGCCTTTGTCTCTAATTTCCTTTCCGGCCGTTCCATAGCCGCGGTTGTGGACGGCCATTGTTCACTTCCTCACCCTATAAACTCCGGTGTTCCTCAGGGCTCTGTCCTATCTCCTATTCTCTTTCTAATTTTTATAAATGATCTCCTTAACTGTACCTTAATTCCCATCCATTCATACGCAGACGACTCAACCTTACACTACTCCATTAGTTTTTCAGAACGCCCCAGCCAGCAATCCCTCAACGACAAACGTAATGAAGCCATAGAACTCTTAAATTCTGATCTAAATACTATTTCCAATTGGGGCAGAGAAAACCTTGTTAACTTTAATGCTTCCAAAACCCAATTCCTCCATCTATCTACCCGTCAGGATCTCCCAGCGGACTATCCCTTATTCTTCAACAATACAAAAATCAACCCTTCATCTTCTCTCAATATTCTTGGTGTCTCTTTTTCTTCTGCTCTCATTTGGAAGGACCATATTACCAGTCTTGCTAAGGCAGCCTCCCAGAAGCTGGGTGTGCTCAACCGCCTTAGGGGGTTCTTTTCCCCTGCACAGCTCCTTGCTCTGTACAGGGGCATAGTGCGCCCTTGTATTGAGTATTGTTCACATGTGTGGGGAGGTTCCTCTCACACCGCTCTCCTAGACAAAGTTGAAAGGAAGGCCTTTCGTATCATTAACTCCCGTCCACTCACCAACTCTCTGCAATCTCTCTCTCTCCGCCGCAATGTTGCATCTCTCTCGCTATTCTATCGCTACTATAATAATCAGTGTTCCTCAGAGCTATCCCAGTGCATACCACCTCCTTTACGTAGGGCACGTGGTACCCGTCTTGCAACTCAATCCCACCCCTACTCTGTGCAACTCTCCAACCCAAGAGTGAAACGTTACTCTCAAACTTTCTTCTACTCAACAGCTGAGCTCTGGAACTCTCTCCCAGAATCAGTCTTTCCCTCTTCCTATGACTTAAATTGCTTCAAACTCCGTGTGTCCAGGCATTTTGGCTCGAACGTCCCTTGATTTTGGCCCTGTCACTCTTTCAACTATGGGGGAGGCACTCGCTATAGGCAGTTATGCCTTTTGCCTCCCTCAATCACATAGAAAAAAAAAAAAAAAAAAAAAAAGTGTATTCATATTTGGAAGGGTATAATGGAAGTCAGAGGGTTGATTGAAATACTATTTACCCTTTTGATGCCCACAAACTATTCCTAAGTTGTATAAAGTCGTCTAATTATAGCCAGAAGAAACTGTCAATATACGTCATAATCCTCAAAGGAGTTCAATCTATTTCTAGACTTTTTGAAAGGGACCACTGAGATGCTTTGGTCGATGGTTTGATTTCTCAGACAAACCAACAAGTTCCCTTCTCCTGCCCCTATTAGTCGTCTTGTGCGTCATGTGGGAGTTATATAGAAGGAACCTTTTTTCTCTATGGTGCAGAGGAAAAAAAGTAATGTGATGGAGTAACCCTTTCAGTGCCGGTGACGTCATGTTTATTTGATTTCAGCTACATTTTGGTCGATTTTATAAAGCTTAGGAAGGATATATGGTAGCTAAACGGATTAATTGAGATAGTCTGATAGTCTTTATGTGAGTAGATGTCCTTCCTATGCTAAATATGCCCATTTATTAGATGCCAGAATATAATGAAAAGGAAAGTCTGTATGTGAGTAGATATCCTTCCTATGTTAAATAAATCGTTTAATAGTTGCCGGAATATACTAACCCCCCCTGGGGGTTAGGGAATAGAATATGCCTCACGTGCCTTCTGCGTGTCATAAGAGGCGACTAAAGAGGTTGGGTCGGTGGGCTTGCGACCCCCACCCAGAAAAAATATCTAAACAAAGAAAAACGAACGAACAGCCTCGGATGCGGACGGAACCAACGTTGACGAACCACGACCGACTAAGGACATGCCTTCGGACATTCTGAGAATGGCTACGTGGAATGTTAGTGGCATGAATGATGGCACAACAGAGAGAGAGGTTCTGGAAGTGTTAGTAAATGCCAGGCTGGATGTATGTGGAATGACAGAGACCAAATGGAAAGGTTCAGATGTGAGAGAGTGGGAGTGTGGAATGGGTGTGTGCTGGAGTGAGTGAAGGAACAGCGAGAGAAGGTGCATGTTTGTTTGTAAGTAGCAAATGGAAGGAATGTGTAAGAGAGTATGGGTCTGTGGGTTCAAGGATTGTGTGGGTGAGAATGAAAGTAGGAATACACACGTGGGTGATTGTATGCGTGTATGCGACAGAGGATATACTTGAAAGAAAGAAAGAGGAGTTCTGGATGAATGTGGAGGCGTGCCTGGAGAAGTTTGACAAGAACGAAAGAATATTTCTGATTGGGGATATGAATGGTAAGGTGGGTGATAGGAAAGTTGAGGGAGTGGTGGGAGGGTGGGGGGTACCATCAAAGGTGAATGGGAATGGTAGTGCACTTGTGGACGTATGTGTGGGGAGGAGGCTGTGGATAGCCAACACCTTCTTCCGACACAGAATGATCCACAGGTACACGTGGAAACGGATGTTGACGATGAAGGATAAGACAGTGGTGGAACGAAAGTCATTGATTGATTATGTATGTGTGGATGAACGAATGAAGAAATCTGTGATGGATGCTAGGGTGTATAGGGGTATTGGAGGGGATCTGTCTGATCATTATATAGTGGAAGCTAAGGTTAGGATACAAAAGAAGTGGGTGAGGAGAGCTGGAGGGAGGCGAGAAGAGGGTGGAATGGTGAGGAGGGTGGAGAGGTTGCAGGAGGAGGAAGTCAGGGAGGAGTACAGGAGAGCAGTGGAAAGACGAATAGGTGGGTTCGACCTGGAAGTTATGGAGGAAGTGGAGGAGATGAGCAAGGTGTTTAAGGATGAGATCTGTGCAGCATGTAAGGAGGTGTGTGGAGTGAGGAGAAGAGGGAGGGGAGTGAAAGGTACAGCATGGTGGACAAAAGAGGTAAGAATAGCTGTGGAAGAAAAGAAGAAAGCATATAGAGAGTGGTTGGGTAGTAGTGGGAATGAAGATTCCGAGAGACAGAAACGAGCGAGGTACGTGGAGAGTAAGAGGGTGGTGAAGAGAGTAGTGAAGGAAAGTAAGAGAAGAGTAGATGAGGAATTTGGAAGGAATCTGAGTGTAAAATGGAGGGAGAGTAAGAAACTGTTCTGGAAAGAAGTCAAGAAAGTTAGGGAAGGTAGCAAGGGAAACAGTAAGGGTGTGAAAGATAAAAATGGGAGAATGCTACCCGAGAAGCAAGAGAGAGTCGAAAGATGGAGGGAGTACTTCAGTGAGTTGCTAAATGTAAGGAATGAAGAGCCAGCAAACATAGCTGGATATGGTATGGGAGGGAGAAGAAGAGAAGTAGTGGAGGAGGAGGTGGGGATCAGGAGGTCAGAAGTGTGGGAACCATGAAAAGAGTGAAGTTGGGGAAAGCACCAGGAACAGATGGAGTGTGTGGGGAAATGTTGAAGTATGGTGGTGAGATAGTGATAGAATGGGTATGGAAAATGTGCAAACTAGCATGGGAGAAGGGGAGTGCACCCGATGACTGGAAGACTGGCATAATAGTCCCCCTATATAAGGGCAAAGGGGAAAGAGGAGTGTGTGGTAACCACCGAGGAATATGTCTTCTAAGCGTAGTAGGGAAGGTATACAGTAGGGTAGTGATTGAGAGAGTGAGAGTGAGAACGGAGAAATGGATAGGCGACGAGCAGGGAGGTTTTAGGAAGGGAAGAGGATGTGTAGATCAGATTTTTACTCTGAATTGTGTTGTGGAGAAGTATCTGGAGAAGAAACAAAAGGTGTATGTTGCCTTTATGGACTTGGAGAAGGCCTATGACAGAGTGGATAGAGAAGGTTTGTGGAAAGTACTAAGAATATACGGAGTAGAGGGCAAGTTGCTGAAAGCAGTGAAGAGCATGTATGAGGGTGCAAAGGCGGCAGTACATGTGGAGAGTGAGCAGAGCGAGTTCTTTGACCTGAATGTTGGTTTGAAACAGGGGTGTGTGATGTCCCCGTGGTTGTTTACTGTATATATGGATAGATTCATGAAAGAAATACTATCAAGAGCAGTGGATGTTGGTGTATCACTGAAAAGGGAGGGAATTGAGTGGAAGCTACCTATACTGCTGTTTGCGGATAATACAGTTCTGATGAGTGATAATGAATGGGAGTTGCAGGGTCTGGTAAATGAGTTTGGAACAGTGTGCGAAAAACGGAATTTGAAGGTAAATACGGGGAAGAGCAAGGTTATGGTCTTCGAAAGGGGTGAAGTCACAGAGTGTGAGGTGAAGCTGAACGGTCAGGCTATGGAGATCGTCAACTCTTTTAAGTATCTGGGCAGTGTGTTGAGTAAAGATGGGACTATGGATGAAGAAGTGCGGGAGAGGGTACAACAGGGGAAGAGGGTTGTAGGAACGCTAAAAGCAGTAACAAGAAATAGGGTGGTCAGTATGGAAGTGAAGAAGTCCTTGCATGACAGTGTGGTAATTTCGACACTGACTTACGGAAGCGAAGCATGGACATTGGTTGAGAGACTCAGACCAAGAGTGAGAGCAGTGGAAATGAATTACTTAACCCGGCAAGCGCGATAGGCCTCACGGAAGGCTTCCTATAGGGAACGCGATAGGCCTCACGGAAGCAAGACCATAAAAAAAGCCTTCCAAAAAAAAAAGGGCCTATCAAAACAAAGGAATTTGTCTCTAGGTGAGATAATTCCCCTCCAGTACTCATCCATGTAAATCTCACCCACCCCCCTCCCCTCCTTCCCCACCTTATTCCCCCCTCCCTCCCCTCCTCAATTATCACCTATTTTTCCTCTTATTATCATCATTTATCGGTTATTTTTCTCTCCCGCGATAATGTAGCACAAGTGGGTTGCAGAAAAGATCGTTATGTAACACCCAGACACCGGCCCACACCGCCCCGCTCGTCTCAGTTACCTCACAGACAGCGAGAGAGGAGGGTTGCCTGTGGCTCTCTCTCGCCTGAGATTATGACCGGGTGGCCAATATCTTCGTTTTTCACCACCCAAATGCTTTTCCCACTTATTTTAGCACTCTTGAAGGTTCATATATACATCATATATGTAAAATAAAAGCATACCGAAAACAAATAATGCTCTATATTGTAAATATAACAAATTTTGTCAGAATCCAAGGCTAGAAATACACAAATAACTACCCTAGCCCCTAGGTCTATATCGCGCTTGTCAAGTTA
The DNA here is from genome assembly GCA_032716605.1 of Paralithodes platypus. NCBI lineage: Eukaryota > Metazoa > Arthropoda > Malacostraca > Decapoda > Lithodidae > Paralithodes > Paralithodes platypus. The sequence goes on from CM064524.1 coordinate 20,291,753, forward strand.
AGGAGTGCGAGCGGAGTTACATGGAGGGATAGACAGACTAATGAGGAAGTAAGAAGGAGGTGTGGTGTGGAGGTAGATGTGCTGGAAAGTGTGAAAAGGAACAACTTGAGATGGTTCGGCCATATGGAACGTATGGAAAGCCAGAGAATGACTAAGAGGGTGTACAAGAGCGAGGTAGAGGGACAGAGAGGGAGAGGTAGACCGAATATGAGGTGGAAGGATGGAGTGAGGAAGTACATGAACGAGGGCGGTGCTGGTTGGGGGGAGGGGCGACGACTGACTGGGGACAGAGGTGCATGGGGGCGGTTCGTTCGTGGCCACCCCTTCGGGGATCACGGCGTCAGGCAATAGATAGATAGATAGAATATACTGAAAAGGATGTGACCGGTACTGAAAGGGTTGATGACTTACCAGGAAGGGGTCAGCCTCGGTCAGATCATGGTTCTCCCCCAGGTCACCTCCCTTGACCATCACCACTGTCTCTCCGCTCTCACCCTTCGTCTCCAGTTCTGGGGGGCAGATGTCAACGTCACGTGACAACTACGGGGACAGTGGCTATTTTTGTGGGTCTATATATTTATATATTCATATATTTTTTAGCTTCTTCGCTAGATCTCCATCAAGCTTTAAATTACACCCGCCTTTTTGTACATTTACGGTAGAAAAATGTCCCGCCCAAAGGCCGGTTGCTCTTAAATTACAGGCTCGCTATGGCTCGCCAGGAAAAAAATCGACACCTAAATGACACGAAAGGTCTAACAATTTACAGAAATGGGGCGAAAGTTTTAAAATCTCAAAAGCAATGAGGCTAAACATGAGTGAGAAAGGGGTCCAGAAAAAAATCCCTCAAGTGGAAATCTCCCTTTTGGTTAGGTCATGAGGAAGTTTATTAATAGAGGAGTCGAAGTGAAAGATAAATAAGTTGTCAGGATACAACTTCAAGAAAAATGAATCACACAGGTTTGTCTAGCATTCTTGCTAGCCATTCTAATTTTATTAATTTGTCTCCCAACACTAAACACCTCCAAATGAAATTAATGAAAGCATGTGATCGTCCCGGGATGCGAACCTGGGCTACTACATATAGATCTTAAACTCTCTAACCATATTACACCATCCAGACAGTTATAAGTACAGCACATGACTATGATAAATATCCATTTATCGAATACTGGATATTAATCTAATCATGTACTGCACCCAATTATTTTATTCTTAGCCAACCGGCTAGGCTAGTCTTGACTACCTATCCAGGCGTTCTGCGTTCGTTCTGCGCTCGGGCGTAAAGGTATTTCCACTAACCCTGATTGGTCACCGTCTCTTCTGAGCAAAATGATGGGTAACGGTTTCTGTTGCCTGTTACAGCACTATCGAATCTCGGCGGAGATTTGTTTTGCTTAATATAAGACTTGAGAATATAACATTGACCCCCCCCCCCCCTCCCCCCCTTAAGGGTAGCATAGTTTTGTATTGACTGTGTCTATATGTGTATGTATATGTCTGTGTGTGTGTGTGTGCCTCGTAGAAACACACACACACAGATAGCTTTTTCAGGTTACTAAAGCAGCTATCTGTGAAGCATTGTCAATAAATTGTTCATCATAAATCGGTGTTTTATTCATTTTGACAATGGTACAATGGAGTCCACTTCTCAAAGAGGAAGAAACAACAATTATAACAAAGCAGATTGCCATGAAAAGTTGCACGGTAAATCTACAGTTATACTACCCCTCCCCCACTACCCCCACCACCTCCCCCCTTCAAAACACGCCTTTTAGCGTGTTTTTGGATGGTTCAGCAGACGCGGAAACTGGAAAATAACTTATTTTGATAACAAATTATCACCAACCAGATAAGAGTTTTTCAGGTAATTTGTAGTTGTTTTTTATTTTTTATTTGATATACAGTGTTGTTTAATACCGAGGACCATCACATTTTATTATTTTTATTATTAGCCTAACCTAACCTAACTTAACCTAACCTAACCGAAAACTAACCTGTCTCGCGACCGGTCTAAACCCAGCTCACGTTCCCTGTGTATGGGTGCGCGACGGTCAAACCCAGCTCACGTTCCCTGTTTATGGGTTCGCGAAGGTTTGTAATACTTCAATGTATCAATTACAAGTCAAATATTCATTTCCGCGCATCATCAAACCATACTAAGTCTACTACTAATAATATTAACCCATTAGTACCAACAGAATAGCGACAAAATAGGGGTAGTATAACTGTAGATTTATCAGTTGCACTCTAAAAACAATAATTGGATAACGATGGAATACTGATTAAGGATAGGGTACAGATGGACCTTTAATTAAAGAAAATAAGACCAACCTTGACCAGCCACAAGATCCGGGGTCCTGGCGGGGTTCCGGGAGCAGTGCCGTCTGGTGATGAAGACCGCAGCCGCCACCAGTACCGCCAGTGCCGCAACCACCCCCAGGAACACCGCCACCAGGGGGGACACTGCCTGGGGCTCGTCCCCATCCTCGGGTTCCGGCTGGCTGCTGGAGACGCCTGAGACTGCCACCGCCGGGGAGGAGGAGACTGAACCATTACTTATTAGGGAGGATCTTGGGGGGCCACGAGTTGGGGGTGGACACAGTCATATAATGATATACAATAAGAAATAAAAAGATATACAGTGCGGTAGAGAAATATATACAGTAAGGTAAAGAAAGATATACAGTAAGATAGATAAATATATACAGTATGATATAGAAAGATATACAGTAAGATAGATAAATATATACAGTATGATATAGAAAGATATACATTAAGATAGATAAATATATACAGTATGATATAGAAAGATATACAGTAAGATAGATAGCGATATACAGTATGATATAGAAAGATATACAGTAAGATAGATAAATATATACAGTATGATATAGAAAGATATACAGTAAGATAGATAGCGATATACAGTATGATATAGAAAGATATACAATAAGATAGATAGCGATATACAGTATGATATAGAAAGATATACAGTAAGATAGATAAATATATACAGTATGATATAGAAATATATACAGTAAGATAGATAGCGATATACAGTATGATATAGAAAGATATACAGTAAGATAGATAGCGATATACAGTATGATATAGAAAGATATACAGTAAGATAGATAGCGATATACAGTATGATATAGAAAGATATACAGTAAGATAGATAAATATATACAGTATGATATAGAAAGATATACAGTAAGATAGATAGCGATATACAGTATGATATAGAAAGATATACAGTAAGATAGATAGCGATATACAGTATGATATAGAACGATATACAGTAAGATAGATAAATATATACAGTATGATATAGAAAGATATACAGTAAGATAGATAGCGATATACAGTATGATATAGAAAGATATACAGTAAGATAGATAGCGATATACAGTATGATATAGAACGATATACAGTAAGATAGATAAATATATACAGTATGATATAGAAAGATATACAGTAAGATAGATAGCGATATACAGTATAATATAGAAAGATATACAGTAAGATAGATAAATATATACAGTATGATATAGAAAGATATACAGTAAGATAGATAGCGATATACAGTATGATATAGAAAGATATACAGTAAGATAGATAAATATATACAGTATGATATAGAAAGATATACAGTAAGATAGATAGCGATATACAGTATGATATATAGATATACAGTATGATATATAGATATACAGTATGATATATAGATATACAGTATGATATATAGATATACAGTATGATATATAGATATACAGTAAGGTAAAGACAGATAAACAGTAAGATATATAAAGATATACAGTATTATAGAGAAGGATATACAATAAGACAACAAGATATACAGTAAGATAGAGAAAGATATACAGTATAATATAGAATGATATACAGTAAGATATAGAAATATATACAGTAAGATATAGAAATATATACAGTAGGATAGATACAAATATACAGTAAGATAGAGAAAGTTTTACAGTAAGATATAGATAGTTATACAGTAATATATTCCGCTGTTTTCTTGTATTACCCTGTAGATGTCTTCAGAGAATATACGAAAGCTGGTGTTCCAGTGTGTCATTATTAATGCAAGTTTTATTACATACAGTATATATAGTAAGAGGTAGACAAATAAACAATAAGGTATAGAAACATATACAATAAGATATATAAAGATTTACAAACACGAACTTATACATTCAAGTTTATCAAAGTAGTCTATGTACTGTTGCCTGAAATGTCACAAATCTCGTATGGCATTGGTGTTGGGCTGTTGAGTTTGAACCTTTAGTTGACTGATGACAATATTTGAGCAAATCTGAAAGAGTTGAGCATTTCCCCATGAACACTAGGTGAAGAAAATGTGACACTTGAGGGCTACGCATCTTGCTCCATCGATTGGAGACTGAGCTATGAAAACCTGTTGAGAACTCGACAGTAGGTCTCTTTCCTTAAAAGATAATCGACTGCGAGTCCTTTTCACTGAAGCTAACGTCGATTACAATAAGGTGTTTCGCTTCAATACAAATATGACACTTGATCATAGCTATAAGTGAGAACATATTTGTGGACTCATTTAGATCTGATCTACCTGGAACAAACTAACCAAAAAGGTTATTAATAGGTCTTCAGAATAGCAGCTTAAATAATGAGAAGATAGTAGTTTGTATGATTTGCATTTACTGTCCTTCACTATGCAATATCTGTAATATCATCTTGAATATTTTTTTGAAATAGATCGCAAGGTCTTTGAGAATCGGTTTTCCTATGTAACTCCTTGTAACTGTCGCCATTCCCAGCCCTCTCCATTCCCAGTCCTCCCCTCTAGTATTGACGAGAGCCTTCGGAAAATATGCCAGGGAGTTTTGTCCGATCGGAAGTGTTTGATGAGGAACTTTTGGTCGAAGGGAAAGAGGGGGAAAGAGGAGGGAAAGCGAGGGGAAAGAGGAGAGAAATGGGAGGGAAAGAGGAAGGAAAGGAGGAAATAAGAGGGAAAGGGGGAAAAGAAAGAGGGAAAGAGAGGCGGGTGGTGAAGTGAGGGTTAATTTTAGTTAACTTCATTGTTGTTTTAGATTTAGTTGTATTTTATAGACTTTCTCGGCTCTTCTTGCATGTCCACGATAATTATGATAGTGTAGAATGTTGCATGTGTGTCTGTATCATCATTACAGAGCCCTTGCTATCACTGCCTTCGTGTCTGCTTTGGGCATGTGAGGGTTACGTTAACTGTATACTCATTCAGTCGCGCAAGCACGCACACACGCATTCACTCACTCGCAAATAACTCACACACACACACACACACTTGTTATCTTCTTCCTATATTGTTTTACCCTATGAATTGGAACTTTAAAAGTTGTTTCTGTTCGGGCTCTGTCTCGAGTCGGCCACCCCCAGGTATGGGATATCTGCCTGAGTGTATACATATAAACATTGTCTTTGTCTATCTCTCTATTCTACTATCTGTTTAGCTGTCCATGGTACCTCCTCTATATCTATTTATTTAAGTGTCTCTCTCCCTCCGTCTTTTCCCTTTACCTCCCTTCTGTATCGTAAAGGGAATTAGTCAGTGCTGGTGACAAATCCCCTCTCCCTTAATAGTAGGTCTTATACTCACGTGAAGCCACAGGTCTCCCTACCTCTACCTCTCTCTCTCTGTCTCTCTCTCTCTCTCTCTCTCTCTCTCTCTCTCTCCCTTTGATTCACGTCAGCGCATGTGACAAATCCCCTCTTCCCAAATGATAGGTCTTATCGCTACAGCACGTCACACCAAAGCGCTCCCTATCTCTCTCTCTCTCTCCTTCTCTTTCTCTCTCTTTAGGGTTTAAGAGATATGCGATCAAGTAGACAACGCCAAACGTAATTACTATGTGTGTATATATACAGTATAATATATATATATATAGAAGAGCACGTTCATCTTGTCTATATTTATTGCAACGTTTCTATGGGAAGCCCCCTCGGGCCCTCCCTCGCCGGCGCCTTCCTCGCCCACCATGCACAAGAGTGGTTAAATGACTGCCCTAATCCCATCAAACCTTTGTTCTACCGCCTCTATGTTGACGCCACATTTCTCGTATTCAGAGAAAAAGAACACATCCCACAATTCTTAACCTATCTCATCTCCAAGCATGGACATATCGAATTCACCTCCGAAACTGAATCAAACGGTCTCCTTCCTTTCCTCAATATTGTAATTGATCACTCGAATAACAACTCCACAACCATCTATAGAAAGCCTACATATACTGGCCTAACTACATATTTTGTCTCCTTCATTCCCATTTCATACAAAAGAAATTTCATATCTACACTAGTCACGAGAGCCTTCCTATTATGTTCAAATTACCTTAACCTCGACTCTGAATTCAAATTCCTGAGAAAGACCCTTTTCGCCAAAGGATTTAATACTAAATTAATCGACTCCTACATTGGTAAACAATTGCAACAGCGACTCCATCCTAAGGAGCAACTCACCATAGTAAAGCGAGCTATATTATATTTCCCTAGTTCTTTCACTGGTAAAAGCAGTTTCTCATTAAAGAACAAACTCAATAAACTCCTAAATTAATTCGACCCTCAGATTAAAGTAAGAGTTATTTTCAGACCTACGCAAACAATCAGTACTTTCTTCAGGTTCAAAGATATAATACCTAAAGAACTACAGTCCTCTGTAGTCTACAAATATCAATGTCATTGCTGTAATGCAATGTATATAGGTATCACAAAACGTCAACTCAAGGTACCAATCTTTGAACACAAGGGTAAGCCGGTTGGAACAAACAGGTCATATTCTAATCCCTCGTATAGCGCCATACGTCAACACGCCCGAGACATGAATCACCCCCTCCTCCAGGATAATTGCTCAGTTCTCCAGTCGTGTCGATACGGAGAGGAACTCACGATAATGGAGTCCCAAATATCAGTGAAACTAAAACCTTCATTAGGTAGCAATAAATAATCAACCGACCTCTTGTGTGTTTAACATCTTCATAATGTAAGTTATTGTTCGTGTGTCCGTATGTATAGTGTTTAGAAGTGTTGTGATTAACTTAAAATGTTTGTGGTATTTATTATGTCGTCTGTGAATGTTTGTGTTTCTATATCACCAATTTACGATACGTATTCAGGTTTACCATAGTCTTTCTTCATATTTTCAGACTGTATAATTTTTCTTAGGATTTATGAAATTATTGTACTTCACTGTGATACTAGTGTTTTCTTACAAGTGTGTGTATCTGTTATTTTTAGATTTGCCTGATGATGGAGTAAGTGTGTCGCCGAAACGTGGCAATAAATATAGACAAGACGAATGTGGTCTTCTATCACGCCCTGGTATTTCTCTTCATTATATATATACTGCATATATATATATATATATATATATATATATATATATATATATATATGCATATATACTGTATACGGACGTATTATTCGCTAAGATCTGCTATTCAAGGTTAATTAACAATTATTATTGTCAACTTTACGTCTTTCCTGAATAACCACGACTAAACATTGAATTGGTTTGGTTTTAGGATTATACGTACTGCGATATTTTATCATATTCTAACCTCGGTGTCTTTTCCCACAATTGTACACTCTGGAACAACAATTTGTAATTATCATATTTTTGTTTAGTTTTTACTTCAGATTTTCTATTATATTAACACTTACTTATCATGGTATTGGTAACCCTACTAGTTCATATTATATATTGTAGTATACTTTATTTCAAGCATTTTCATGTTAGCTTTTCTTTGTTTTTATGGCTGATAATGGCTTTTGTATAAGCCGAAACGCGTCCCAATAAAGATGTTTATCACACCGCTGGTTTTACACTTCATATTGCGCCTCCGCTTCCCTCGTGATAAGAGTATTACGAAGAGACAAAACCAAAAATGGGATTGTATCAAAGTTGTCAAAGAGTTGTTGATGCATTTTGGTAAACGATATGTAAGTATATACTGTATGTATGTATGTATGTGAGAAAACTCTTTGAATTCGTTATTTTTATGCAAACATGCAGTGATTTAAACTACTATAAACTATTAGAGATTATAACTTGAAAATACAGTTCAATGAAAATGGAAAACTCTGCATGCACAAATGTGTCCCTACAGTATAAAATGGAAAACTCTGTATGCACAAATGTGTCCCTACAGTATAAAATGGAAAACTCTGTATGCACAAATGTGTCCCTACAGTATAAAATGGAAAACTCTGTATGCACAAATGTGTCCCTACAGTATAAAATGGAAAACTCTGTATGCACAAATGTGTCCCTACAGTATAAAATGGAAAACTCTGTATGCACAAATGTGTCCCTACAGTATAAAATGGAAAACTCTGTATGCACAAATGTGTCCGTACAGTATAAAATGGAAAACTCTGTATGCACAAATGTGTCCCTACATTATAAAATGGAAAACTCTGTATGCACAAATTTGTCCCTACAGTATAAAATGTGAAAGTCCTTAAGCACTGAAGCATGAACCTTTCGGTAGGGGGCTGAAATTTCTAGTGAATAAGCTGCTTCACTCTCTATCTATCTATCGAAATATCTATCAATCTATCCTGTGTATCTGTCTATATTATATGTATGTCTGTCTGCCTGTCTGTGTGTCTGGATATATATGTATATACAGGTATATATATATATATATATATATATATATATATATATATATTATATATATATATATATATATATATATATATATATGTATATATATATATATATATATATATATATATATATATATATATATATATATATATATATATATATATATATCCAGACACAAACAAGGAGACAGACATACATATATATATAGACAGATACACATATATATAATATATATAATTATATATACAGGATAGAATAACAAATGTTGAGCTGAGGAGACGTTTATGTATAAAGAGTATTAGCAAGGTGATGCGTACGAGTAGACTGGGATGGTATGGACATGTGGAGAGAATGGATGAACAAAATCGGGTGAAAAAATGCAGGTCTGTGATTGTGGAGGGAGCTGCACCAAGGGGTGGACCGAGGAAGACCTGGGATCGGACTATATGTACAGTTGGTCACGGATGAAAGTATACAGTGTTTCGTCTGCTATAGCCACACATAGTTTGTCATGTTGGCAGCCCTGGTAGCCATATCTCAGAGCCCGCCCACCTTATACAGGGTGTTTAAAAACGTGTTCCTGGACTTAGTTGTCAGACGGAAATATGAATATATTGCTCTATAATCTTTGACGTGAATATCACTTCGGAGATATTAAACACTTAATGTTATTGATAGATATACAAGAAATGCGAGAGTGAAAACGAAAATCAAAACGTCTACCTATATACGATATTTCAATGGAATACAGGTCCATTTTCACACGTGGTAATATGTGGCTAATAATGTAGGGTATGGTGATATCAATGTTGCAGTTGGTTTGCAGGTGTTCTGCTGATAAAAATAAAAATAATAATAATAAATAAATAAATAAATAAAAATCACAAGTAAAGCCTCATTATGCTTCGAGGACTGACTCATAAAGCAATGGCGCTCGCAAGATGAGTAAAATTGCTGGGTCATTACCCTATTGAACACACAGGCTTCCTTACGTCCACGTTTAGGAATTAGATTTTTGTGTATCTAAAGTAGACGAATATGGAGTGGCTATAAAAGATATTACGATATACACTTAACATTATAACATTCATAATAAATAATGAGTAGAAAGAGGAATCTAATAATACTTGTTAATTAATAAGTAGGTAAATATTTATATTTCACTTTCATCCCCAAAACTGGATTATATGCGATCCAAAGGGCAATGAAACGGAGGCGAGCGCCGCGGCTACGCGCTGTTCCAGCGTATGTCCCCAGCTTTGTTTTGCTATCTCCATAACAGTATTTAGTCACCCTGAAGGTTTATGAATAATTCTCTAACTTTTGATATATATGGAAACGCTTTTTCGAAGCACTCCATATATTAATTAATGTATCAATATAATAAACCCCATGTGTGTTGGGATGGTTTGGGCTAGTGGAAAGGCTGTCATGGCTGCCAACATGACAAACCATGTGTGGCTATAGCAGACGAAAAACTGTATACTTTCATCCTTGACCAACTGTACGTGCCGATCTCAAATACAAAAAACTTGACAAGTGAAGCAGGCCTTAACAGGGTTGCCTGGAACACCGCCATTAGGACAAGAGACTGAAACTGCACGTACAGTATGTGTGGAACACTCAGTCTTAAAATTGCATGTATATATATATATATATATAATTATATATATATATATATATATATATATATATACATATATAATTTATATATACAGTATATATATATATAAAATATATATATACATATACTTATATATATATTTATATATAAAAATACAGTATATAATATATTATTTATGATTGGTTTTTCTTTCTTTGTTCTGTATTCTTGTGTTTATATAGTTTCTTAGTTACCTCCCAAGACCTCTATCAAGCTGGAAAAAAAAAAAACACCACCAAGACCTGCCTTCAAGATAAATTTGTAAATTTTTCGGTAGAAATATGTTTCGACCAAAGGCCGATTCCTCCTAAATTGGTCTCGCTGACTAATGGGGCGAATGTCTTAAAATCTCAAAACACCTCAGCCCTTGGGGAGAAAGAGCACGGAGAGTTAATTTGATGTATGTATAAACATTAATTGCAATCAAATTGGTTGTAACAAATTATGCTAAATATCGATATTCTATATCTCCACCTTACTTATAGCAGTAAGGGTTGATGGGGGTATTCATTTCATCATTTATGTATTTTGTAGCATTGTATTTAGTTTCCTCCTTAGACCTCCATCTAGCTTTAAAAAAAAGACCCCCCCAAGACCCACATTCAAGACAATTTTGTAAACAAAAATTATAGAAAAGTGTCCCGGCCGAGGCTAATTTATCTTAAATTACAAGCTCGCTATCGCTCACGAGGAAAAATCTACATCTAAATGACACGAACAGTCTTAATATTGACAAAGAAATTGGGAAAATAGTCTCAAAACCGCCAACCTAACGGAACGAAGCATTTTACAATCTGAAAACTAATAGGGTTAACATTAGGGAGACGGGAGTCCAGAAAAAATCACCCATCTCCCCTAAAATTAGCAAATGATCAAACCACCGGGATGATTAGTTTGGCCTTGTTATGACATTCTCCATTAAGGCCTCGTGGGAACACTGGAATATAATTAAACTACGCCTGTAATTCATCAGGCTAACTAACTTTGCCTTGTCGTGGGATTGTACATTAAGGCTCTGTGTGTTGTGCAAATCTCAAAGACACACACACACACCTCGGCTCCACAAATAAATATATACACACAGACACGCACGAACACTTTGACTACACGCACAACCCGACTTTACACACACACACACTCACGAACGTATTACTCTACACACACAGCTCTAAGTGAGAGAAGAGAAAGAGGGGATATGATTATGATGTATAAATGTGTTAGGGGATTGGAAAGGATAGACAAGGAGGACTTTATCGAGGGAGATAAAGGGAGGACTAGAGGACATAGTTGCAAGTTAAAGAAAGGCAGATGTAAAGGAGATGTGAGGAAATTCAGCTTTCCATATAGAAGTATTAATATGTGGAATCAGTTGGATGATGAAGTGGTGGGTGCGGGGAATATCCACATTTTTAAAGCCAAATTAGATAACAGAATCTTTGGAGGCGGGACAATACGAGCCTAAAAACTCAAATCCTGTATACTACAATTAGGTGAGTACACGTACGCCTTAACTCTACACACACACCTCGACTACACACACACACACACACAAATACACACAACTTCAGACACGTACACCCTCACAAATTAAAAGGCCAAGCTCGTAACCCCAAAAACTGTATATCCCACCACCACCACCCCTTGCCACCCCAGTCAATAGTAGAAGTTATAAGGAACCTAGTCTTATAATATATACATATATATATGTACAAATATATATATATATATATATATATATATATATATATATATATATATATACAGAATATATATATGTATATATATATATATATATATATATATATATATATATATATATCAGCTATATATATATATATATATATATATATATATATGTTGGAGTAGCCAGGTAATAAATTTTCTTTAAGGCAGGCGAGGTTGAAGGAAATACAAGTATCAGCATTAATTATTTTATTATTAAGGCTTTCAATAGAACGAACAGCAATTCTCAGGTGTTCTGGGAGATTGTGCAAAAGGTGAGCAAAATTCATGATGATCCGACGCGTTTCGATAGACAACTATCATCATCAGGGAATGGAAGGTAAGTGAATAGGATTTTTTTTTTTTTTTTTTTTTTTTTTTTTTTTAAAGGTAGGGGGGTGAAGAGAGGCACCACAGAGTGGGTGGGTGGAAGAGAAAGTAGGAAAGATGAAATACAGTGGAAGAGTAAAGTTGGTGGGCCGGCCACCTTGCTGTTTTTGTTTGTTTATTGTTCACATCATTTTACAATATAATTTTCTGTGGCAAAATACAATGGTGCTGAGGGCTGTTTGTTAATCTAATCTGTGATATATAATTTCTATGGCAAATTACAATGGTGTTGAGGGCTGTTTGCTAAACCTATTCTGTGCCCATGTTGCAAGATGGGCTTAAGCTGTGGTAATTGCAAGTTTGAGGACTTATGGTCCTAGCTAGTGACAGTGCTTTAAATTCCTGCATTTATTTATTTAGTTGCATTTGTAGCTAAGCTAAGGTGGGTCCTACTGTCAGGATAGCTAGCTGGCTGATAAGAATTTAGGTATAAATAGGGTCTGGTTCCTCTTCGTTTATGATACTGAGGCTACTTGGAAAGTTTCTGTTAAAGTGTCTTATGTGTTGTCTTTTGTCTATTATTGTGTTATATGTGTTTTCGTCTATGGCTTCTATGGTCTGCCATATCTTTTTAGCTTGGTAATATAATTTTATATTAATTGGGAGAAGGCCGTTTGCCTGGTGAAGTTCTTGGGTGGTGTGGGCGTAAGGGTAGCGTGTGTTGGTTGCGAATCTCAGGGCTTTGTTTTGCACTCGTTGTAGAATTTTTATCTGAGTTTTGCTTAAGGCAATGGTGGGGATTGGGGGGTATTCTAAGATTGGAAGTACTAGTGCTTTGATTAGATGGAGTTTTATTCTCGTTTCTAAGTTTCTTAGTCTAAAGAGTTTGCTGAGGGCGTGGATTGCTTTTCCTTTTCTCTCACTGACGTTTGTTATGTAGCTAGTGCTTGAAATTTTTAGGCCGAGGGCCCTGCCGTTGGGTTGGAACTGTATTAGTTCTCCATCAACGACAAGGTCCTCGTTTCTCTTAGATCCGAGAGGAATGACTGTGAATTTATTAGTGTTTGTTTTGATCTTCCACTGTTTTTCGAAGTTGTTGACTCTTTCGACTTCTCTTCTGGTTCTGGAGTTCATCAGATGCTTGGACTTCCCCTCATAACTGATTATTTGGGTGATGTCGTCGGCATAGCTGATGTTTAGACCTGTGAGAGATTCTGGGGTGTCGCGTGTGTATATTGTGAATAGTGTTGGGGACAAGACACTTCCCTGAGGGACGCCGCAAGTGGTGACAAAGCTGTCTCCGATGAATGAATCTATTTTGATTTGTGCCTCTCTATCATTGAGAAAATCGCATAGGAGTCTCTCAGTGATAGAGGGAAGGTTGAGCTGAAGTATTTTTTGTTTTAGTCCTTGGTGCCAAACTTTATCGAATGCTTTGGTTATGTCCCTCAGGACAAGATGGCATTGTCCTCCGTCTGCTTTGCTGTTTGCTATTTCTTCTGTTATTAGTGTTAGTGCCTGCGTTGTTCCTCTTTGGCTTCTGAAGCCAAATTGATGCTTATAGTGAAGATTGTTTGATTCGAGGTGTGTTCTGAGGCGTGTGTTAATGATTCTCTCAAAGGTCTTTCCAGGGACTTCCAGAAGAGAAATGGGTCGGTAATTTGTGGGAAGGTGTGGGTTTTTTCCGGGTTTTGGAATGAGTTTTAGAATTGATTTTTTGAAGGCATCTGGGAAATAGCCTGCCGATAGCGATGCGTTAAGGATCCAGGTGAATTTTGTGATGGCGGGTTCGGGAAGGTTTGACATTATGACTTTATTAATACCGCTTTTACCTGGACATGTGTTTTTTGATTTTATGATGGTTTTGATGACTTCATAATTGGTGATGGGTCTAGTTAGGGGGCAGTGAATTTGAAGTCTGGAAGGGTCTGAGGTATGGTGGGGGGTTGTTCTTTGCCAATTATTTTGTATGTAGTTGTTTACTATGTTAACATTATCATCTTCATCATCGCTATCTTCCTCTTCTTCGTTTAGTACTTTTTCCCAGATGTCTCTGAGTAGTCTTTCTTGTTGTGGTATGTCAGTGATTTTGTTTTGTTGTTGGTCTAAAAGGTAGTGTGCTGTGGGGGGAGGTTCGCCAGTGAGAGATTTTATCTTTCTCCAGAATGTTTGAGAATCAGGGTATGCGTCGGAAATTTGTACAAGTTTATTAGCCCAGTTGGTGTTGCTTTCTTCTTGGAGTGTTTGTTTTAATCTATGTTGGAGATTTTGTATCTGTTATAGTGGTTTGCTGTCCATCCGTGTATGCTTGCATGTTGTCTTAATGTGTTGTATTGTTGGATTGTTATTTGAGTGTTGTAAGAGGGTTTTTTTCCTGTGGGTGTTTTGTGATTTTTCATAGGAATGTGTTCTTTGGTAGCTGATTGGATGTTGTTATACCATTCTTCAATTTCATGATCTATTTCTTCTAGAGTAATGTGTTCTGGTGTGTTATTGGTTGTATGTGTTGTTATGTGGTTTTGGAATTCTTCCCAGTTGGCTGCTTTATAATTCGATCTGTCAGGGATTGGTATAATAATGGGATAGCAGTTTATTTCTGTGATTACAATTTGGTGATCGCTCGTGGTTAGTGGTCCTCGGCTAGCATGGAGATGATGGTAAGTATGATAATTGCTCAGCATAATGTCCGGTGTTGTAGATGTGTTTTGGTTGTGAAATGTGGTAAAGTGTGGTCCAATGTGTTGTATGATTCGTGTTGTGATTAGGTTGTGAAGTTGTCTTCCTACAGTATTGGTGTTTCTGTATCCGAAGTTGGGGTGATTGGCGTTTAAGTCGCCGAATAGATATACTGGAGTGTTTTTTCTGAATAGAGTAATATAGTCGGGGGTTGGGATGAAAGGTCTACTAGGAGGTATGTAATCTGTGGCAATGGTGATTGAGCCTGTGTCTGTCTGTACTTCTATAGCTAGGGTGTTGGCAAGGAAATTATCTGTGATTTTGTGCTGTAGTCCATGTCTAATAGCAATTGCTGTACCGTCTGAGTGGCGTTCATATATGTTTGATTGAATAACCTTAAATCCGGGGATGTGCATGTTGTCTCCAGTTTTAAGGCCATGGCTTTGAATTAATATTATGTCTGCATGTAGATTTAGGTAGGTATTAGATAGTTCATGTTTTCTGGTGTTCCAAGAGAGTACGTTATGTTGAGCTATTATGAGTCTTTGAGCCATTTTGTTAGTTTGGTTGATTTGTTGTTAGTTTTGTGTTATGTTTTTGTTGTGCATGGGAACCTGTCCTATGAGATTGGTCTGACTTGGTTCTTTGATCTTCTACGAAATCACCTATTTTCTGTTCTATTTCTTGGTTGTTTGTTTTGCTTCTGAGTTTGTTGTGATATGGGGTGCTTGTTTTTGATGGGGTTGTTCCTTCTTGAGATTCGTTGTTTTGTTCCACGGATGCTTCTGAGTGGAGGCTAGTACTGGCCTGGCTATCCGTTTCTGTGGTGTAAACCGTTCCTTCTTCTTCTTCTTCTTCTTCTTCTTCTTCTTCTTCATGTTGTTGTTGTTCCTGTAGGCTGGCGGTGGTTTGGTTCTCTTTCTCATTTGGCTCTTGGCGGTTGTGTCTGTTTTTGTTGTTGAGTATTTGGTTGCTTCTTTTTGTTATTGATTCTTCGGAGGCTGTGGAGGTTTGCTCGATCACTCTTCCTGATTCCTCTTGATTGAAGTCTGGGATTCTGATGAGTGGGAGTCCGTTTTCTTTGAGGGTTTTATGGTATAACTCTGTGAAATCTATCCCTGAGGCGTAGCATTTTTGTTGACATGCCTTTATGATAATACTGTAGGCTGTTTCCTTGTCCAGGTTGTTTATGTTGAGTATCGTTGGTGTGTTGGTTGCATGATTGAGTTGTTGGTTGGCTGCATTGGCATATGTTGTCTTTGTCTTTTGTTTTTCTGGTTGGATATGTACTTTTTCTTTTTGCTTGACGACGTCTTTCCTTTTTGGGCATTTCATGGCGAGGGTGGAGTGTTCTCCTTCGCAGTTCACGCATTTCTTGATTGTGTTCTGGCAGTCCCGCCAGGTATGGGCGTTGGAGCTGCATTGGGAGCATATTTTGAATTCTCTTGGCTTTTGACATTCCCAGGTGGGGTGGTCTTCCATCATGTAGCATCTCATGCATGTTTGTATAGGGGTGAAACGTTCTTGTTTGATTTGTTTGTCCGTAATTGATAGGTAAAATATCTTGAGTCCGTTGGTGATGGCTTGCTGAGCCATGAGTGAGTCTTGAAATTCGATCTTGAGAGAGTTGGATTTTCTGGGTTGCTGGTTTGGGAATTTGTAGATGCTTAGAACCTTGGCCCATGGTGAGTTTCTAGCCTCTATTTCTTGTTTGATGTGATCTGGGTCGTTGTCGAATGCCAGGGAGTCCAGGTTGGTGCATATTACACTGCGTTTGCATCGGAGTTCAATGGGGATAACAGGGGTGAACTCGTTCTCCTCAAGGGTCCTGATGGTTTCGGATGTTAGGATCTTGTTGATGTCATCATCATTGCTGGTTGTTATGACTAGTCCTCCTGCGGCTTCTCTGACTGATGTGATGTGTATGTCCTTTGTACCTAGTAGTTCTGTTAGCTTGAGTTTTGTTCCCCTCTCCTGAGGGGTACGGTGCTTGATTTTTATTCTCCCCATGTTATTCGTTTGGATCCTGCATGTTGTTATTGTTTGATTGGAGTTGGCAAATTTATCTTGATGTTAAAGTGACTGATATTGATTGTTATTAGTTTTTACAGTTTAGATTATTTAATAATTTTGTAAGCACAAATCCTGCCTAATCCCCAAACCTGGTCAGGAAGAGTGTCCCGTCGCCTTCTGAAGGAGAGCAAGAGTCAACCTGAAATTGGGGATCTTCCCGTTATGGGTAGCCTATTCCTAACCCTATCAGCTGGGTGCCTACCCTTTTCAGTTCCCCTCTCCACCCCTGCTATGGGGCCCCCTTGTGCTTATAGCCGCAGGGTTCGGTTTGGGTACTGTGAGAGGGGCTCTAGTGGCGGTTGTGTGCTTACAAAATTATTTTGTGATTGTGGAATGAGTGAAAGTTAATTTTTTGTCTATGTCTTTTTTCTCTATGTTAGTTTGAAAAGATGATGCAGGATGAGGGTCTGGTCAGTGTTTGGATTGGTGTCCGCCTGATGATGTGGCAGCCAATCACTGCTCAGCACTGGCAGTGTGCATAAATAGGATATAACATAACAGCTTATTTATACATTTTAGGTAGATCACAGTAAGGTTTATTGGGTGTCGGCTAGCATATGATTGGCTAGTTGGCGACCAATGAGGCACGCGCTTTTCCTGCCTCCTGGTTGGCTGGGAGGGTTCGTAGATGCTAGATGTTGTCGTAGGGGGTCTGCTGGGCGAGGGTGGGGGAGGCCGGGCCCTTGTGAGGGGCGGCGGGCCAGTTGTATCTCGGGTTTCTGGTCCAGTTTGAAGCGTAGGGTTGAGGGGCGGCGTGCGTTGGTTAAATGAAGTGGTTGGAAAGCTGTATGGCAGGGTGTTGATAGAGAGGATAATAAAATGTACGGAAGTTGCATTAGAAGAAGAACAGTGCGGTTTTAGGAGGGGAAGAGGGTTCGTGGATCAGATGTTTCAAGTAAGACAGTTATGCGAGAAGTATTTAGAGAAGCATAAGGAGATATTTTGGGCTTTTATGGATTTGGCAAAAGCGTATGATGTGTGGATCGTGAAGCAATGTGGAAGGTGTTAAGAATTTATGAAATTGGAGGAAATTTGTTGGAAGCAGTTAAGAGTTTTTATGAAGGGAGCAGAGCATGTGGAGTAGAAAATGGTGAGTTGAGTTAATGGTTTGAGATAAAGGTAGGTTTGCGACAGGGTTGTGTATTGTCACCATGGCTGTTTAATATGTTTATGGATGGTGTGGTGAGGGAGGTGAAAATGAGAACTATGGGAAGAGGATTGGGTTTAGTAGGAAAGAATGAGAGAGATTGAGAGTTGAATCAGTTGCTGTTCGCTGATGACACAGCGTTGGTGGCGGATTCTGAGGAGAAATTGCAGCGGCTAGTCAAAGAGTTTGGAGTGGTTTGTGGAAGGAGGAAAATGAAGGTGAACGTCAATAAAAGTAAAGTAATGGTGTGTAATAGGGGTGATCATAGGGTGAATCTACATGTGAGGCTGGTTGGGCAAATAGTGGAACAAGTAGAGTGTTTTAAATATCTAGGAGGAACGATAAGCAGGAGTGGAGGTATAGAAATGGAGGTTAAACAGAGAGTGTGTGAAGGAAGGAAAGTTTTCGGAGCAATGGGAAGTATGTGGAAGACGAGAAATCTCGGAATGAAAGTAAAAAGTGCAATGTATCAGGGAATTGCTGTGCCAACAGTGATGTATGGGGCTGAGACATGGGCTCTGAAGGAAAAGGAGAGAAGAAAGCTGGATGTGATGGAGATGAGCTGCTTGAGGAGTATGTGTAGAGTTACTCATAGAGACGGATCGAGAAATGAAGAGATACGTAGGAGAATGGGGCAGCAGGAACATTTGTCAGCCAGAGTGGACAGAAGGGTGCTGAGCTGGTATGGTAATGTTGAACGAATGGGAGATGAAAGGCTTACAAAGAGAATATATGAGTCAGATACAAGGGGAGATAGAAGGCAGGAAGACCCCCATTGAGATGGAGAAACTGTGTAAGACAAGGTTTGGATGATAGAGGAATGACTGTATATCAAAGGGCAAAGGAAGTGGTAATAAACAGGAATAAATGGCGAATACTTGTGAATAGTTGAGTGAACCCGTGGTCATTTGGGGGAAGGGGTCGGGCGCAAGTTGGACTAGATAATAGTCCATCAGGCGCCTGGCCCGGGGAGACGATTAATATGAAGGGTGTGCCTGGAAGTGTGGTGGGCGGGCTTGTGGCTTTGGCTCTGCTACATGTCTGGCTGCCGAGATCGGAGCTTCTCCGGGTGATCGGGAGCTGTGCGAATGCTGGAGCGACCTTGGTGACCCTGGTCTCTGGGTAATCTCCTGGGTGACCTAGGTTTAAAGAGCGTTCCGTGATTTAAAGAGCATTCCGTGAGTTCTAAAATAACAAATTTAAAGGTTTTCTATGCAAACGCTCGTAGCATACGCAATAATTTTTCAGATTTAGAGGAGCTAGTGTTTACAGAAAATTATGATGTGATTGGCATAACAGAATCTTGGCTCAATACAGAAGATAGAGACTTTTTAGCAGAGTATTCACTTCCCGGTTATGTAATGTTTGAGAAAAGCCGAATAAATCGAAATGGAGGTGGCGTTTTACTTTATATCAAAGAAAGTCTTAACCCTACCCTCTTGTCAAAACCTCAAATTGTGAACGTCGACACATCTTTTGTGCTAATAAAGAATAATAAAGGTACAAAAATAATACTTGCGTTAATATACAGACCTCCAGCTCAATCAGTGCAAACTGACCGAGAAATTTACGAACAAATTGCAGATGTAAGTAACTCACAAGATACCGTAATTTTTGGCGACTTTAATTTACCTGTGACCAAGTGGGGCGATACTCTTACTTCACACTCCGGACATGACTTGTATACGAACATGCAAGAGAGTTCGCTTTATCAATTTGTACAAACACCGACCCGTGGTAATAACGTTCTTGACATTGTACGTGCAACAAAAGAAGAATTAATAGAGAATTTGAATGTTGGTGATGAATTCAGTAACAGCGACCATCGTACGATAACTTTCACTTTAAACTTTACTAGTAACGAACCAAATAGTAGCATCGAAAAAGTCCCTAATTTCAAGAAAGCAAACTTTCATAAACTTGTAGCTATGTTTAAAGAAACTGACTGGAGCTTTTTAATTAACAATAACGACATAAATACATCTTGGAAGTTATTCGAAACCACTTACCTAAAAGCAGTGCAAGACTGCATATCATCGAAAATACGGCGTCCAGGCCATAATAATAAGCCCAAATGGTGGAACAAAGATATTTCAAACTACCTGCTTGCTAAAAAATTTGCTAATGATAGATTAAAATCCTCACAAAATGACGAAGAACAGGTGAAATTTGTAGAGCTACGACGCAAAGCCAAAAAGTTAATAAAGCAAAGTAAAAAGACCCTAGAGTTACATATTGCGAATCAAAGTAAAACAAACCCGAAAGAATTCTATAGTTATATCAGAAAGAAAAAAGTAGTTACTTCAACTGTTGGACCGTTAGTCGTCGATGAAAATGAAGAATACACCAAAGACGAAGTACAAATGAGTAATGCCCTCAATACCTTCTTTGCATCAGTTTTTACAACAGAAGACCTCAGTGATATCCCTACACCATCGCCGATTCAGATTGATAATTCAGATGTTCTAAGCAATATCACCGTTACAGAGAGAGAAGTATTGAATTGTTTATATAAACTCAAGGTAAATAAAACGCCTGGCCCTGATACACTCTTGCCTAGAGTTCTAAAGGAAGCTAAGGATGAGCTCTCCAACCACTGACATTACTATTCAATAAATCCTTGCAGTCTGGAACTATGCCTGATCAGTGGAAGATAGCCAACGTAACACCGATATTCAAAAAAGGCAGCAAATCCCTACCCAGTAACTATCATCCAATTAGCTTAACCTCAGTTGAATGTAAAATGCTAGAAACGGTCATAAGAGACAGACTCGTAAATCACTTAGAGGAAAATAACATGCTTAAAGATACTCAACACGGCTGGCTTTCGTAAAAAACGTTCCTGTTTAACAAACCTCTTAGACTTCTTCCACGATATCCTCAACCTCTACGATGAGAGTAAAGCTGTAGATATTATACACATTGATTTTCAAAAGGCCTTTGACAAAGTTCCACACAAAAGTTTACTGCTAAAACTAAAAGCGCATGGAATACAAGACGGTGTGTTGAAATGGATAGAAAATTGGTTCAGCGACAAAAAGCAAAGAGTAGTCATAACGGTAAGGCATCTAAATGGACCAAAGTAAGTAGCGGGGTACCCCAGGGATCGGTACTAGGACCAATTCTCTTTCTAATTTACATCAATGACATAGATGAGGGTCTCACCTGTACATTCTCAAAATTTGCTGACGATACAAAAATTGCAAATAGCGTACTCTCAAAAGAACAAGTTGACGATATGCAACACAATCTAGATAAATTGTCACATTGGGCCCAAATTTGGCAAATGAGTTTCAATGCGGATAAATGTAAAGTACTACATATCGGATACCTAAATGAGAAAGCAAACTATTCGATGAATGGCACTCAGCTTAATAATGTAAACAGAGAAACCGATCTGGGAGTAACAATATCGAGTAACCTAAAACCGAGTCAACAATGTTCAGAAGTTGTTAAGAAGGCAAACAAAATAATTGGCTTTATAGGCAGGTCATTTGAGCATAAATCCAAAGACGTTATCCTAACCCTTTACAATTCCTTAGTCCGCCCTCTTCTGGAATACTGCGTTCAATCTTGGTGCCCTTATTACCAAAAAGATATAAACAAGCTGGAACGAGTTCAATGTAGAGTTACCAAAATGATACCTAGCCTAAAGAACAAACCATATGAAGAGCGTCTTAGAGAATTAAATCTATTTCCTTTAACCCAGCGCAGATTAAGAGGTCACTTAATTCAAGTGTTCAAAATCATCAAAGGCATCGACAATATGAACTGTAGTAAGTACTTCACTATCGACCAATCTAATTACACGTGGGGAAACGGTTGCAAAATTATTGGTAAATATTTTAACTCGCACGAATCTAAGAATTTCTTCTTCAATCGAGTTGTCAACTTGCGGAATGGGCTTCCCCGAAACGTTATAGACTGCATCACCGTTGATTCATTTAAACTCCGCTTAGACAAATATCTCGCATCAAACCCGCGACTGACTGCGTTTGTAAATGAATAACTTTATTTTATCCCCCCCTCAGTTACTAACCCATATGTCCCTTACTAACTTCCTAGTCCTGCCACGGACATTAGTTCCAGGGCAGTATTTCCCTTTCCAATGTTCCCTTACCCACATTAAACCACTGTTTGAACACTTGATCCTCAGTGTTTTGGAGGACAAGCAGCCTAGAAGGGTCACTAGATATGTTGTTGCTTGATTTCCTTTGTACTCCTTTGTACTCCTTTGTACTACTCCTTTGTAATCCCACTATTACTACCATCACTTCTAATGCCAACTAATCTAACTTAACCTAGCAAATTTTCCTTTCGCGGGTTTCCTCACCCTATAAACTCCGGTGTTCCTCAGGGCTCTGTCCTATCTCCTATTCTCTTTCTAATTTTTATAAATGATCTCCTTAACTGTACCTTAATTCCCATCCATTCATACGCAGACGACTCAACCTTACACTACTCCATTAGTTTTTCAGAACGCCCCAGCCAGCAATCCCTCAACGACAAACGTAATGAAGCCATAGAACTCTTAAATTCTGATCTAAATACTATTTCCAATTGGGGCAGAGAAAACCTTGTTAACTTTAATGCTTCCAAAACCCTATTTCTCCATCTATCTACCCGTCAGGATCTCCCAGCGGACTATCCCTTATTCTTCAACAATACAAAAATCAACCCTTCATCTTCTCTCAATATTCTTGGTGTCTCTTTTTCTTCTGCTCTCATTTGGAAGGACCATATTACCAGTCTTGCTAAGGCAGCCTCCCAGAAGCTGGGTGTGCTCAACCGCCTTAGGGGGTTCTTTTCCCCTGCACAGCTTCTTGCTCTGTACAGGGGCATAGTGCACCCTTGTATTGAGTATTGTTCACATGTGTGGGGAGGTTCCTCTCACACCGCTCTCCTAGACAAAGTTGAAAGGAAGGCCTTTCGTATCATTAACTCCCGTCCACTCACCAACTCTCTGCAATCTCTCTCTCTCCGCCGCAATGTTGCATCTCTCGCTATTCTATCGCTACTATAATAATCAGTGTTCCTCAGAGCTATCCCAGTGCATACCACCTCCTTTACGTAGGGCACGTGGTACCCGTCTTGCAACTCAATCCCACCCTACTCTGTGCAACTCTCCAACCCAAGAGTGAAACGTTACTCTCAAACTTTCTTCTACTCAACAGCTGAGCTCTGGAACTCTCTCCCAGAATCAGTCTGTCCCTCTTCCTATGACTTAAATTGCTTCAAACTCTGTGTGTCCAGGCATTTTGGCTCGAACGTCCCTTGATTTTGGCCCTGTCACTCTTTCAACTATGGGGGAGGCACTCGCTATAGGCAGTTATGCCGTTTGCCTCCCTCAATCACATAGAAAAAAAAAAAAAAAAAAAAAAAATGCGTAGCAAGATGTTTTCGCCCCCAGAACGAATGCGTTTTTTTTTTTTTTTTTTTTTTTTCTATGTGATTGAGGGAGGCAAAAGGCATAACTGCCTATAGCGAGTGCCTCCCCCATAGTTGAAAGAGTGACAGGGCCAAAATCAAGGGACGTTCGAGCCAAAATGCCTGGCTCGTTTAGTGTGTGACCCCCTTCGGGGCTCACACACTAAGAATGCCATCATTGCTGGGGGTGGGGGGGGGGGGGAGTAAAACCATATTTTGGACCTAAAATCATAACTATTGCATAAATTAAACAAATCTTTTTTAACTGACGTTCGCATTCACGCAACAAATGTTCGTGTGAAATTTGGTGAAAATCCGTCCAACGGTCTAGGAGGAGTTTCGGGACAGACGGACGTTGACGATGACGACGACGACGACGACGACGACAACGACAAATATGTTTGGTGGTACCCACTATACGGGGGGGCGATACCAAACTCTGGTTACGCAGAGTTGATAATAATTCATAATAATAAAGTTATAAGATAGCATTTTGGGTTTATATAATAGGTTAAATAAGGGGTGTGTATCTTTATGAAGCCCTTGGAATCATTGTCCCCCTGGCGGATGTGATCGGGCCACAGTGAGGACCCCAGCTGTAGACTGACCAGCGGAGTGTCGGAAAATACAAAATATAATTATATATTATAGTGGTTTGGGTTGATATATAGATCTAAAATAGAGATTCAATTAGATATACAGTATACTCGTAGCTATTTGGGTTCATATAATATAAGTTAAATAAGGGATGTATTTGTTTATGCAGTCCTCAGAAACATCGTCCCCCTAGCAGATGTAAGTCCTTGTTCCGTTTTCTTAACCAACACGTATATGAATAGTCAACATGCAAATATAAAGTTCACTTGTGAAAAGGAAGAGGATGGTAAATTAGCTTATTTGATGTGTTGGTTAAGAAAACGGAACAAGGACTTACAAAAGGTGTTTATAGAAAACCCACTTTCACTAATCAGGGACTCAATTGGTTTAGTTTCACTCCCAATATTTATAAACTCAACTCTATCCGTACACTACTAAATAGGGCTTATGATGTATGTTCTTCTTATTTTACTCTTCATGGTGAAATATGTAGGCTCAGGAAATATTTTGTGAACAATAATTATACAGTAGAATTGTTTAATCAGATTCTCAAGAAATTCTTATATGATAAAATTTGTAAAGTAGAGGTGCCAAATTTGAAGTACCCAAGCTAATAAAATATGTGAAAATGCCTTTTTATGGTCAAGTTAGCTACCAGTTCTGACATACGGAGCCCTGTATGTTAATTTAAGAGTTAGAATTAGAGTTAAAGGAGTGTCAAACTACCCAAGCGGCGAAGCAGACTAGCGACCGAACCAGCGAGTGGGAAACCAGCTCGTCCGCATACCAGCAAACAAGCATTCACACCTGCGTGCGTCATAGGGGACCCTGCAAACTACTTCGATGACCCAACGCTATGACGTATGATCGACGCCAGGAGCCCCCATTGGACCACACACCTGCTATGCAACTCGAGGAGCTGTGATAGGGGCGCGCACCATCAGCCGCCTCCTGATTCGTTCCTACACCATCATTGTTTAGTATATAAGACCCGAGTAGTGGGCATTCAAATCAGTCTCATTTGGAGTTGGGGAAGGTGAACTTGCAGCTGGAGGAAGACGGGGTGAAGTATTATAATGGGTTTGTGACTGTCAGTCAGATTATATAAGTGTGTGTTAAGTGTGTTCAGTGTAAACACTTACGTTATGTTGGGTAGTGAGATATGTGATTGGGAATTAACGTTAACGCTATTATTATGTACTTAACTATTTTAGTTGACGGACTTGTGGACTAAAGCAACTCTTTAAGTAATTGGGTTATGATCAAAGTAATACTATTGTTTTATATTAATACTTACGAGTTCTTTCATTTTCTTTTAATTAAGCTTACATTGCTTAACAGTGCTTAGTACGGTGATGCTATTGTCTCATATTAGTAATATCGCCTTAAGCACCCGTCACACCTAGCTGATTTTAGGCCAAGACTGTCCACGACCTAAGGGTCGTGGACAGTCTTTGTCTACGTCGCTGCGCATCATGGGCCGTCGCCAACCTAACAAACAGGTCGGGATTGGTCTTCACATATCCCCTCAAAAGTTCTACAAGCGAAAAAATTGAAATCAAGTCGGCGTGGAGTGAGGTCATAAAAATGGGACGGGAAGGGGACTGGAGGCTGATGGCGTGTGACGGCGCTTGGCGGCGCTTGACGTCGATTGACGACGCTTGACGGGAAACGATAGGCGTCAGTGCGGCGGCACACGGCACCATAAATGATAAGTGGATAAGTGGATAAGTGGATTATCGCCACGTTTGGCTTTCTCAAGGACCACATCGTGCTGCAGAGTGGTCGTCAGAATAGCCAGGTAAATTTTGTTTTAATTAGTTTTGCATGTCTCGATTATTTAAAAGTGTTTGACACTGACCAGCCACGTGTGGACAAATTAATTATGTTTGTGGAGACTCGTTGTGCATACCACAGGTTTCTGACCTGACCTCGTTGTGGTATCTGCCGTTTGTTATTCCTTTCGTGATTTCATTATTGTATTGATTTACTTATTAATGTAATATCTTTATATATATATTTTGTAATTAATTTATTCATGTACTTAGATTAATATTGCTATATTGATTTATATAAGGTATTTAGTCATTATTTATACTTTATTTATTATGTATGTATTTTTTGATTGATGACTTTCTTTATTTCATTATTGTATTACTTTATTTAGTTATTGAATATGTTATATATATATGTATATATAACGTAAATCAATTTTTGTATGCATACATTATTCATGCAGTGGATGAATGAAACAAGCCATATAATATATATATATATATATATATTATATGGCTTGTTTCATTCATTTACTGCATGAATAATGTATGCATAAAAAAATGATGTACGTTATATATACATATATATATAATATATTCAATAACTAAATAAAGTAATACAATAATGAAATAAAGAAAGTCATCAATCAAAAAATACATACATATATAATAAATAAAGTATAAATAATGACTAAATACCTTATATAAATCAATATAGCAATATTAATCTAAGTACATGAATAAATTAATTACAAAATATATATATAAAGATATTACATTAATAAGTAAATCAATACAATAATGAAATCACGACAGGAATAACAAACGGCAGATACCACAACCAGGTCAGGTCAGAAACCTGTGGTATGCACAACGAGTCTCCACAAACATAATTAATTTGTCCACACATGGCTGGTCAGTGTCAAACACTTATAAATAATCGAGACATGCAAAATTAATTAAAACAAAATTTACCTGGCTATTCTGACGACCACTCTGCCGCACGATGTGGTCCTTGAGAAAGCCAAACGTGGCGATAATCCACTTATCCACTTATCCACTTATCATTTATGGTGCCGTGTGCCGCCGCACTGACGCCTACCGTTTCCCGTCAAACGTCGTCAAGCGCCGCCAAGCGCCGTCACACGCCATCAGCCTCCAGTCCCATTCCCGTCCCATTTTTATGACTTCACTCCACGCCGACATGATTTCAAATTTTTCGCTTGTAGAACTTTTGAGGGGGTATGTGAAGACCAATCCCGACCTGTTTGTTAGGTTGGCGACGGCCCATGATGCGCAGCGACGTAGACAAAGACTGTCCACGACCCTTAGGTCACGGACAGTCTTGGCCTAAAATCGGCTAGGTGTGACGGGTGCTATACTGATGAGGCCCACCCTTTGGTGTACCTTTTATATACCACACCTTGAGTTCGGTCGCCGTCGTTCGGGGTCATGCGGGCCGGGGTCACCGTCCATACTGAAGGTGTCGCCGCTCATCGGCACAGTAATGAATATTGACGCCGCCCTAACTCCTGTCGACGCCGTTCGTCGGGTCGTTGTCAACGCACTACGCCGCAGATCGGCACTCCAGCGGCGACCTAAAACTCACATTCAGTCCGGCATGGGCGCCGGTCTACCCTGTCAGGTCACCGTCAGGCGGCGTGGCCATCCATACTGCGTCCCGTCCAAAACTCACCCCCCCATATCGTTAAGCTCTCCGCCGAAGGTCGGCACTCCTGAACACGACTCAAGGTCGTGGTCAGTCGTGGCTCAAATCGGCATGGTGTGACACCTGCTTTAGACTAACATGGCTGTGTTAATATTACTTCTAGTGATTTCCTAAGCTGAAGAAAATTCTTTTAGCTTCAAAATATTATTTTTGCTTTTCATATTATTTGAGTGAGACCTGAATCGAATCTATGAAGCGATCCTGTAACTTAATTTACTCATAATCAAACCTCAATGTAACGTGGTTAAGAAATACATTTAACTAATTATTAAATATATATCTAACTTTTTATGTGACTTTTATATAAATCCTGATTATAATAATAATATAATACTGTTAACGTAAGACAAGAACCAAGAATAATTACATTAAATATAAATAAAAGGACATATAAGAAAACTATCTATTCATTTCAAAAAGGGTAAGAGACAGAAATATTCTTACTTTAATATTTATCTTTCAAGACTTTTTATAGAATTAATAGTCCTTCTTTAGATATACTTCTTCGGTTCATAACCATAGCCTACTAAGCTTCGGTTAAATAATAATTCTTTTTAAATACTACATGACTTTAATTAGTTTCAGTATTTTTCATAATTAAAGAGTATCAGTCAATAAAGGATACTAAGTCCTAAGATCCAAAAGGAAAGGAAGCAACAACAAGAAATAATTTTATTAGATTTTACTTTTGTTTTGCCTTCAGCTGACTGATACCTTAATATATATCTCTGTGCTATCTAGATTCATCAAGTTAACCACTTGAGGATCAAGATACGTAACAGAAGAGTGGCGACCTCACCAGGATTCGTTTCATACAGTTTCACTCAGTTTCATTAACGTTTCACTACTTAAAAATCAAATATTAATCATGCCTCATCTAATTAATGACGAAGATGCTCGAGTTTTCATAGAATCAGACCCCACAGCCCCTGATATTGACTGTCTGTCAAAATCCGAACTGAAAGTGCTTGCCTCACATCTCCAGTTAACTGTCTCAAACATGTCTAAAGTAGAGGTGGTTCAGACCATTAAAACCCACCTGTTCCCTGTAGAAGGCGGGGAGGGTGACGGAGCAGTTGGTGGTATCCCGAGTAAACCTAGCCAACTTGATATACAATTGCCACCTGGTTTGACCGGTGATCAAATATTCGAACTAGAACAAGCCAAATTAAAAATAGAACTAGCCAGAATAAATACCGAAGAAGCTAGCATAAAAGCCAGAGCAAATACCGAAGAAGCCAGCATAAAAGCCAAAGCAACGACCGAACAAGCCAACGCAAGTATAGAACTAGCCAGAATAAATGCCAGTGCAACGACCGAACAATGTGAATATCAATATCGTACGGCTCAACTAAATGTCAATACAAATGCTCCCGAAATTGCTCCCCCTCTGGGATTGACTATGACTAGTGTCATTCCACCTTTCACTGAGGATAATGTGCAGGATTTCTTTGTTTTGTTTGAGGAAGTTGCTGGAGGTATGAAGTGGACAAGAGATCAATGGCCTTTTATGTTGCAAACCGTTTTGACAGGGCAGGCTCGAGCCACGTATTTGTCAGAAGTAGCAGAAGTTAGGCAGGATTATGACAATCTCAAAGAAGCTATCCTAAAAACCTATCAATTGCAGCCAGAGGCTTACAGGCAATCTTTCCGTAAAAACCAGAAGAAAGTAGAAGAAACCCATAAGGTATTTGCCAAGACCATGACTAAAACTTTCAATCATTGGGTCAAGAGTAAGAAAGTCACAAGCTACAACGATCTGAAGGAGTTGGTCCTGTTAGAAAATTTCCTATGGAAAATTGATTCTTCTGTATCCTATCATTTAAAGGGGAAAAAGGTAGATTGTCTTGCCGACGCCGCTGACATGGCTGACACATACGTGCTCAACAACAAATTTCGTGGAAAGAAGCCCTACGATAATTCTAGTTCTAATTTTAAGTATCCCAATCACAAATCTGACAGACCCAGTCACAAGCCTATAACGTCTTCCCCAGCTAGCCAAAATAGAATTGTTCCCCCAACTAAAAATGCGACTCAGGGCAATGGTAACAGAGGTGGGGCCCAAATTAATAGTAATGCTCAAAGAGGGAACGTTCCCGTATCCCCTAAAGTATGTACTTTTTGTGGCATGAGAGGCCACCTAGCTTATCAGTGCTGGGCCAAGGAGAAAACCGAGAGATCGGGGCAGACAGTTGCCGCCGTATCTCAAATTCCATATGTGCCTTAAATGCAGGGCTCCCGACAGAAGGAGTACCTAGCACCAAAAGTTCCTTTAATGCAGGACTCCCGACAGAAGGAGTACCTAGCAGCTAACGTAAATCATCTAGACAGGGGTGTAGTAGCATGTGTGGTGCAACCCACTAGGGTTAAGCCAATAATAATTTCACCATCAGTGCAGGACAGTTACCGTCCCTTTATTTCATCTGGCAACGTGAAATTAAATGGTTGTATGCATGAGGTAAAAATTCTGAGACACAGGTTCTACTAGCACCCTCATGGTGAATCCTTACACTGAGTGCCCACCTGGCGAACCAGTTGTAATGAGAGGTGCTGGAGGCCAATTTTATGCACACTTGGTAAAAGGCGAAATTGAATGTGAGTTACTACAGGGTGAGGCCACCATAGCTTTGTGTAGGTCCCAAGATATCCCTATGCCTGGGGTAACACTCCTTTTGGGGAATGATGTAGCAGGTGAGAAGGTCCGACCAGACCCCATTTTGTCACTTTCCCCTGTTAACGAGCCACTAACCGGTGAGCTCGAAAAGGAGATGCCAACAGTTTTCCCTGTGTGTGCTGTCACACGTTCAATGTCTCAAGTAGCAGTTCCCTCAGACAGAAATGTACCGAATGTAAGAGTTGATGAAAGGGATGATGAGAGTGTGAATGACGCTCCAACTGTGCCTGATGATGTGACTGAGGTAGATTTATCTGACACCTTTATGGCTCATCTTGACCCTAACGATGACCATGAAACCCCTCCAAATTGTCCTAGTGGCCTGGTAGAGCTACAGAGAGATGATAGTGAATGCAAGGAGTTAGCTGCCAGGTCCATGAGTGAAGAGGAATGTGAGAAGGAGGGTGGTGAATTGTTCTACCTCAAAGGAGGAGTATTGTGGCGTAGATGGAGACAGCCATACAGACCAATCGATGACGGGGCTTGGAACGTCCATCAAGTAGTAGTCCCCACACCTTGTCGTAGAGATATCTTGGAAATGGCACATTGTATACCATTGGCAGGACACCTAGGTGTGAGAAAAACTCTAGACAGAATCAGAGCCCACTTTTACTGGCCAGGAATGCGTGCCGATGTAGTGGAGTTTTGTAGAGTGTGTCACACTTGCCAGATGACAGGAAAACCCAATCAGAAGGTGCCTGTACATCCTCTGGTGCCCTTGCCTGTTTTCGAGAATCCTTTTACTCGGGTGGTAGTGGACATTGTAGGCCCATTGCCTAAGACTTCCCAAGGTAACATTTATTTATTAACTATTATGGACATGGCAACTCGCTACCCAGAGGCTATACCCTTAAGGACTACCTCTGCTCCAACTGTCATCAAGGAACTGCTCAAATTCTTCACCAGAATGGGTTTTCCCCATGAGGTGCAAAGTGATCAAGGAACTAATTTTACCTCTAACATTTTTCAGCAGTCCCTGAAGGAGTTAGGTATCGAGCATGTTAAGTCTAGCACCTACCACCCAGAGAGTCAAGGGGTTCTCGAACGATATCATCAGACATTAAAGGGAATGTTACGTAAGTATTGTACAGAGACCGGAGTTGAGTGGGATAAGGGGGTACCTTTTCTTTTATTTGCTACTCGTGAGGTTCCAACTGAATCCCTGGGTTTTTCCCCTAATGAGCTAGTTTTCGGTCACCAGGTAAGAGGTCCTTTGCAACTATTGCAGGATAGCCTAGTTGGCCAGGAGGGGAACCAAAACCTCCTCAAGTATGTTTCAGATTTCAAAACCCGGCTGAGATCCTCATGTGAGTTTGCCGCTCAAACCTTGACAGTGGCTAAAAGCTCCATGAAGAACTGGTATGACAGAAAAACCTGTGAGAGGCAGTTTCAGCCCGGTGATGAGGTTTTGGTCCTGCTCCCCCTTTTTGGCCAACCTTTATCTGCCAAGTTCAGGGGCCCATATAAGATAATTCGGAGAGTGAGCATTACCGATTATCTAGTAACTACCCCAGACAGGAGAAAGCCCACGCAAGTTATTTATATTCCATATAAATTTGTTGAAACCCTACCATAGGTCCCCTGATTCCTCTCCTCCAGATTCTCCCACTGTGGCAGTGAATGTCAGGACCTGTGGGCAGCCTGGTGCGGGCAAAATCTTCAGTTCTCTTACTGACCCGCAACAGACTGTTCCAGAGCCTGAAGGTATCCATGCAGACTTTGACTTGTCATGTAGCCTATCCAACTTTCAGTATAATTCAGTAGCTTGGGGGGAATTACCATCTAAACTATGTCATCTTCCCTCTGATCAAGCGAACCAACTAATCTCTGTTTTATCTCAGTCTCCCAGTGTGTTCCGTGATACTCCAGGGCTCACTTCTTTGGCCTTGCACGACATCAACATAGGGGATGCAACTCCCATTAAACTATCCCCCTACCGTGTCTCACCACAACGCAGGAGTATACTGCAGGTCGAGTTTGACTTCATGTTTTCAAACAAGCTGATCACAAGGTCCTTAAGCCAGTGGAGTAGTCCGGTCATACTTGTGCCAAAGCCAGACGGGAGCCATAGGTTATGTATGGACTATAGGCAAGTCAATGCTGTCACAAAGAACGATACCTACCCACTGCCACGGATCAAAGATTACATTTACCAGGTTGGCCTCATACAGCAGTAAGTTTAATTTAATGAGAGGATTTTGGCAATTAGCTCTCCCTTGTAGCGAGGTAAATATCATGCTTTAGTAGTGCGCTGTCAAGCTTTCAGCTGTGAGATGCCTTGCAGTTCGAATAACGCTCCAGCTACGTTCCGGCTATGTTCTGATGTGGTACCTGGAGACGTTGCCTACTTTGGGTGATATCCTTATTATATCCTCATTATAATCTTGCTGTTGCCAATCTGGTGGTGAATCTATTTATGTATTATGTTTAATATTATGTACTATACTCCTTAAACTCTTTTCTAGGGGGGAGGTCTGACATACGGAGCCTTGTATGTTAATTTAAGAGTTAGAATTAGAGTTGAAGGAGTGTCAAACTACCCAACCGGCGAAGCAGACTAGCGAGCGAACCAGCGAGTGGGAAACCAGCTCGTCCGCATACCAGCAAACAAGCCTTCACACCTGCGTGCGTCATAGGGGACCCTGCAAACTACTTCGATGACCCGACGCTATGACGTATGATCAATGCCAGGAGCCCCCATTGGACCACACACCTGCTATGCAACTCGAGGAGGTGTGATAGGGGCGCGCACCATCAGCCGCCTCCTGATTCGTTCCTACACCATCATTGTTTAGTATATAAGACCCGAGTAGTGGGCATTCAAATCAGTCTCATTTGGAGTTGGGGAAGGTGAACTTGCAGCTGGAGGAAGATGGGGTGAAGTATTAAATTGGGTTTGTGACTGTCAGTCAGATTATATAAGTGTGTGTTAAGTGTGTTCGGTGTAAACACTTACGTTATGTTGGGTAGTGAGATATGTGATTGGGAATTAACGTTAACGCTATTATTATGTACTTAACTATTTTAGTTGACGGACTTGTGGACTAAAGCAACTCTTTAAGTAATTGGGTTATGATGAAAGTAATACTATTGTTTTATATTAATACTTACGAGTTCTTTCATTTTCTTTTAATTAAGCTTACATTGCTTAACGGTGCTTAGTACGGTGATGCTATTGTCTCATATTAGTAATATCGCCTTAGACTAACATGGCTGTGTTAATATTACTTCTAGTGATTTCCTAAGCTGAAGGAAATTATTTTAGCTTCAAAATATTATTTTTGCTTTTCATATTATCTGAGTGAGACCTGAATCGAATCTATGAAGCGATCCTGTAACTTAATTTACTCATAATCAAACCTCAATGTTACGTGGTTAAGAAATACATTTAACTAATTATTAAATATATATCTAACTTTTTATGTGACTTTGATATAAATCCTAATGATAATAATAATATAATACTGTTAACGTAAGACAAGAACAAAGAATAATTACATTAAATATAAATAAAAGGACATATAAGAAAACTATCTATTCATTTAAAAAAGGGTAAGAGACAGAAATATTCTTACTTTAATATTTATCTTTCAAGACTTTTATAGAATTAATAGTCCTTCTTTAGATATACTTCTTCGGTTCATAACCATAGCCTACTAAGCTTCGGTTAAATAATAATTCTTTATAAATATTACATGACTTTAATTAGTTTCAGTATTTTTCATAATTAAAGAGTATCAGTCAAAAAAGGATACTAAGTCCTAAGATCCAAAAGGAAAGGAAGCAACAACAGGAAATAATTGTATTAGATTTTACTTTTGTTTTTCCTTCAGCTGACTGATACCTTAATATATATTCTGTGCTATCTAGATTCATCAAGTTAACCACTTGAGGATCAAGATACGTAACACAGTATAGAAAACATTTGCTGAAGCTTTTGAGTAACAATTTCCCGGCTATCAACTTTCGAATTGTATTCATTAATGACTTTAGAATTAATAACGTTTTCCGACTTAAGGATCAAATACCTAACCAATTGTGCTCGAACATTGTTTATCAATTCACATGTCCTGGCTGTCAGGCCAGGTATATTGGATGTTCAGGACGATCATTCAAGGTTAGAATGTTCGAGCACATGGGTAAGAGTCACAGATCCGGTCAAATGTTGCAACAAATGTCATTTTCCGCCATTAGAAATCATGCCAGAGAACAAGATCATCCGTACACAATAGATAATTTTCAAATAATTGGTGGATTCAGGAGTCAAAGTGAAGCACTCATTGGAGAGAGTTTGCTTATACAAAAAGTCAACCCTGAGCCTAACATTTCAAATAATTCTTAATTGTGTGTCTCTGTAGCTTAGTGATAATGTCATTTAGGGTTCATTATGATATAATTTAGGGTTTATTGTAATGATTAGGTGTGATTTCGAAGCTTTTAGTCTAGATAGTTTCTGTTTGATAGTAGATTTTTTGGGTTTCAGTGTAGATTGATCAGTTCTCACTTATATTTTTGTTAACCTTCAGTTGTCCACGGCAGTTTCTTTAGTGTGGATGTACTTTATCCTTCTCTTGCTGGCTTAGTAAGTAACATTTTTACGATGTGTTAGGTTTTTGGGGAATAGTATAAGAACATAAGAACATAAGAAAATGGGAGTCTGCAGAAAGCCGATTGGCCTAAGCAAGGCAGATCCCTGTCCCACACAACCCCAATTACAAAGCCCAATTATAGGCTCAACACTCTAATACCCTGAGAATCATCTTACCAAACCGGTTAGAGATTAACGCAGGATTACGGGGGTCTGCAGAGCGCTGATTGGCCCAACCCGGCTGATCCCCCTTCACACCCAACCCTTCTCGTCCATATGCTTATCCAATTTTTTCTTAAAGCTCCCTATCGTTCTTGATCCCACTATATCACTTGGTAGCCTATTCCACCCATCTACAACTCTGTTACCAAACCAATATTTGCCTATATCTTTTCTGAAACGAAATTTATCTAATTTGAAACCATTGGTACGAGTTCTTTCGCTATCACTGAGCTTTAGTACATTTGTCATGTCCCCTTTGTTAATCCCACTAACCCACTTGAACACCTCTATCATATCCCCTCTAACTCTGCGTCTCTCTAACGAATGTAAACCTAATTTCTTCAACCTTTCTTCATACGGAAAATTTCTAATATTATGGATCATTTTTGTCATTCTACGCTGAATTCTCTCTAACGAATCTATGTCCATTCTGTAATAAGGACACCAAAATTGGACAGCATAATCCATATGGGGTCTCACTAATGACAAGTAAAGTTTTAAGATAACATCAGCAGTTCTGTTACTCACACTCCTAGAGATGAACCCGAGAATCCTGTTTGCCTTATTACGAACGCTTATACACTGTTTTCTAGGCTTCAAATCATTGCTAACAAACACACCTAGATCTTTCTCGCAGTCTGAATTTTCTAATTCTAAATTAGCTAGTTTATATTTAACATTTGTTTGCATCTTCCCTATCTTTAATACCTTGCATTTGTCAATGTTAAACTTCATCTGCCAATTTACTGACCATTCATGTAAGGTATCTAGATCCCTTTGGAGGCACTCTATATCGCTATCTGAATCAATTGATCTCCCCATTTTAGTATCGTCTGCGAATTTACTTATCCTACTAGTTATACCTAAATCTAGGTCATTTATGTATATAAGAAACAACAGGGGACCTAATACCGATCCCTGGGGGACACCACTTTTTACTGCTCTCCACTCTGACTTGGTACCATTTATGCTGACTCTCTGTTTCCTACCAATTAGCCATGACCTAATCCATCCCAACAACGACCCTCCTATTCCATGTGCCTCAACCTTTCTCATCAATCTCTAATGAGGGACTCTGTCGAAAGCTTTACTGAAATCTAAATATATAATATCATATGACTTGTCACTATCTACTGCTTCATATACCTCTGAGAAAAAGCTAAGCAAATTAGTAAGGCAAGAACGTCCCTGAGTGAATCCATGCTGAGAAGAATATATTAAGTTAAATTTTACTAAGTGGCTTCTAATTTTCCTAGCAATAATAGACTCTAGCAACTTTCCTATGATTGATGTCAGACTAATGGGACGGTAATTGGATGCTATCGATTTATCACCTTTTTTGAAGATCGGAACTACATTTGCAAGCTTCCAAGCTTCTGGAACTAAACCTGTTTCTAATGACTTGTTAAATATAAATGCTAATGGACTACTTAACTCATCTCTGCATTCTTTTAATACTCTAGCATATACCTCGTCAGGACCAGGCGATTTTTGAGGTTTCAGTCTGTCAATTTCCTTAAGCACATAATTTCTACTTATACTAACTGTACTTAACATATTTTCTATACTATCACTATATACCATATTGACTTCTGGAATCTGTGCCAAATTTTCATTAGTGAAAACGGAAAGAAACTGACTATTTAATGTACTGCACATTTCTAAATCATTTTCTGTTATTTCTCCTATTGAAGTTTTTAGGGGGCCTATTTCATCTCTAACTTTAGATTTATATAGTTGGTAAAAAGCTTTAGGGTTATTTTTTGAGTCGCTGGCTATCCTTATTTCATAATTTCTTTTTGCTTTCCTGATTTCCTTTTTGACCTGTCTTGATAGAGTCTGATAGTATATATGTAAATGATTTTCACCTTTCTTTATTTTTCGATATATTCCTTTCTTTTTTCCTATAAGATCTATTAGCTTATTAGTCATCCATTTTGGTTGGTTCTGCGTCGATCTAAATCTTCTTTTAGGGATATATTTATTTTGAGCATTGTGGAGTGAAGCAATAAACTGGTTATATGTAGGTGGCAAGTTTAACTCTGGCATATCCTGACTTAATCGCTTAACAATAGGGTCCACCCTTAAGTCTCTTCTTAGCCCACCATAATCGGCTTTTCTGAAATCTGGGATAAGTGTCGTATTCTCTTTAGCATTCCCTGTCCATTGTATATTAAAATAAATAGATTTATGATCGCTATTTCCTAGGTGGTCACCAATCTCTACATTATTTATCATATGTTCATTGTTACTGAAAACTAAATCAAGAATATTAATACCTCTAGTCGGCGTATCTATGAATTGAAATAAAACACTATCTTGTACTACCTCTATAAACTCTACTGAATCGGAGTCGCCTATTTGGTGATGCCAATCAATGTTCGGAAAATTAAAATCCCCCATAATGCACACATTGCTAAACCTTGATGCTATTTTAATTTCCTCCCATAACGATTTTCCGCCATTTCTACTCATATTAGGCGGTCTATATATAACTCCAATAACTATGGTCTCACTACCTTCGTTAACTTCTACCCAAACACTTTCATTATCATTATTTAGTCTAATACCTGATTTAATACAGCTTTTTAATGTACTCCTGACAAACACTGCTATACCCCCGCCCCTCCTACTTGTTCGGTCATATTTAAACAAACTATATCCTGGAATATCAAATTCTGCTAAAAATGCCTAGATTCTGTATTAATCCACGTTTCAGTTAGCGCTATTATGTCTATATTTTCTGTGCTAACGAGTGCTCTAAGTTCGTTCATTTTGTTACATAAACTCCTACAATTTGTATAATATACCCTCAACCTATTACTTTTATTTGCAACTAATTTTCTATTGTGTTTAGCTAACTTATTATTTCCTGTTGAACTACTAGCTCTAGACGGAAATTCTACTCCAGCATTCTCATCTTTACTATCAGTTACATGTGTAGTGTTATCGATACTACTATTACACATCACTATATCCGCACTATCTTGACTGATTATTTCTATTTTACTCACTGGTTTGTCACATGAAGTACCTGCTCCATATGGAGACAGTATTTTACTTACACACCCAGGTTTTTTTAACGAAACCCCGCAACAATCTTGTCGAGTGAGCTGGCCAAGGTCGAAACTCCTAGTCGAGAGAGATGTACTCCATCCTGGGCATACAGTTCATCCTTACCATAAAAGAGGGACCAGTTATCCAGGAATGGAATAGTATTTGCCTTACAATACTTCTCCAGCCGGCTATTTACACCAATAGCCCTGGAGGACCATTCCTTCCTTACCCCTCTTCTAGGCAGGATACTGTTTACCACAGGAACTCCACCTTTTTCCTTGATCCTCTCCAACATTTCCTGATACTTGGAGAGCAACTCCTCAGTCCTGCATCTCCATATGCCGTTGCTCCCTGCGTTGAGGAAGATGATGGGGTCCTCCCAACTCACTTCCATGACAGCATCTATCTTCTCAGCCACCCTCCCGACTCCGGCACCAGGCACGCAGACAACTTTACCAACCTGAGTGTTTGTTGCCCTGCCAAGGTATCTAACCAATGAATCACCGACAATGAAAACAGACTTAGCTTTTTCCTTTTGTCGGCGTGTAGCAGCAGTTGTTGCAGCAACAGCAGCAGACTTCCCCCCCTCCCCTCTCACTGCCTCGATGATCGCCACTTCATCGCCATCACTCTCATCAGCCAAGGTGCTGAAGTTGTTGTGGGTCTTGACTGGCTGCCTTTTCAGCTTGCAGGCCGTTGCACTAGTTGACACCACTTTCCAAGGGGCTTCACGATCCCTGGGAACACTTCCGGTAGCCTCACACTTCTTCTCCGCCATAGCTAGTCTCAAGGCCAAATTTTCATCTTTGAGACACTGAATCTCCTGCTCCACACTCCCCAGTCTCTCTTGCAAAGCAAGACAAAGCTGGAGAGTATGGGAGGAGACAGCAGACTCATCAACAACAGCCATCACTATGAAAGTTCACTAGGACCTCACTAAGGGTAAACAGGTTCACTAGCGGTCACTGGGGACGTCCGCACAGGTCAGGGGTCAGAGAGCAACTGAAAACATGTTTATTGTATTGATAAAATGTAATGGTCTTTTTAAATTTTGATTGATTATTTACGTGTATTTGTGATCTAGGATGATTTAATGTGTTCATGTGTTCATGTTTTTTGCTA